>JARVGP010000118.1:0-77699 GCA_029876185.1 Mansonella ozzardi
TTTTTTTTTTTTTTTTTTTTTTTTTTTTTTTTTTTTTTTTTTTTTTTTTGGTAATTCGCTTATATTATTTTTGCGATAAATTCTTCGGTCAGTCGGTTTTGCAATTATTTTTCTAATTTAGTTCATTGCATGAATGATTTCAGATGACAACAAAATCCTGTCAATAAAATCTTCAGTTATAAAAAAATTCAATTCGGATTTTCTGTTCAATGTTGATTGGCTGTGTCTAATAAGCTAGCATAATATTTTTTCAATTCTCATTCGAACCTTCGTAAAGCAAATAAATCAAGAAAAAATTTGGAAATATTTTGGCTATGTGGTTTCAATTTTTTTTTCTGAGAAAATCAACAAAATTTAGTTGCTTTTCTTTTTCTTTTTTTAATCAGTGCTATGCATCTAATTAAAAATGAGAAAAATCGGCGTCATTTTTAATTGAAGAAGATATAATTAAACACAAGTAAATAAAATAACCTTAATTAAGCTTTTTTCAATTCCCCGGCAATTAACATTAGTCAAAAGCCTATTTGGTTAAGTGATCTTCACAAGTGACTATTTATTTTTGTAATAGAGATATCTTCGGTTTCATCATAATGAAAAATAATTGAAGTAAAATGCATTTTGTGAGCTTCCCGTTAATTAATAATATGTAAACTGCCATGAGGAAAAACGTTTGCTTGCCAGGAAACTAAAATGCAGAAATTTCTTAATTTCTTTTTTTCGCATGATTTAGTTAAGATTTTTAATTCACATCCAAGCTGTTAGCTTGTTTTCTTTTTCATATGCAGTCAAAGCACCATTACATATTCCTATATAACGATAGTTCTAATTAAAGAAAAAAGGTCTTTTAAATATTTTGAGACGTATTCACGAAGTTGTTGTAATGTAATTTTAGGCATTTATGAGTGGTTTTTCTCATGATAGAATATCATTCAAGCATTATGAATTAACTTGCACTATCGATCCTATTAAGTTTAGAAGTAATTACAATGAAAGGATGATAGAGCGATGAAGTGCAAAGTGAAAGTTAGACACAATCATATTTTTTTATTCAATTTTAAAAATCTTTTTCTTATTAAAATTCATGGTAATACTAACAAACTAGTTCTCGAACTATAATTATCTCTATAACTACGGAATTTCCACTGTTTTCCAAATCATGCGTTATTCCTTCATACATTAAAGAAAAAAAAATTTAAGTATGTTGTGTTAGACATCAAGAAAAAATTTCAAATTGCTTTTGAAACTATTGAGGAGAAAAATGAAAAGCAATGAATAAATAAGAAGTCAAAACTTTTGGAAATTTCTACTGCCACCGAAATATTATTATTTTTCACAATCAGCAAGGGAATTCTTGGAAACACTAGAATAATACGCAAGCTTCTTCACGATGATTAAATTGATTTCGTTATAGCAGCATCAAATTGACTGCAGAGCACGACTTCAGAAGAATTGTAATGAAAAATTAGCCTTTAACTTTTTTCTCATTCTTAGATGAAACAAACGTTAAAGGATAAATCATAAATCAATCGACCATTTCTGAGTTTTTGATTTAATATGATAAACTTGTTGCTCCATTAAAACAATTTTTAGTTCCAGAAATATATTTATCAACGTAATAATTTTGAATTAAAAGCATTGATTGTCGAAAATTGCTGGAAAGTGAAAAAATGCAAAAGAAGAGATTAGCATCAGTCAGTTTTTCCTATTTTTTTTCTTTTTTTCTAGAAAAAATTGGCTCATAATTGGAAGGAATATGGCTGCGAAAAATATACTATCAAAGGGAATGTTGTTTTTCCTGAATTTCTTGTTGGCATAAAATGGCCTAAAAGTTGAAATGATTAAAAAATTTCGAAGAAGATCATTTTTTTCAACAATCTTTTTATAGCAGTAAAGAAATTCAATAATTTAAAAAGCGATAAGTTTACATGAATTTTGGTTTCGAAATGCTAGTGTGACGTTTTCTTCATTTAATTCCTGCTTAAAGTAGCAATCGAGTAAATAAGAATAATATCACAAATCGATTTTAAATACACGTTATTCAGTTAATAATATCAGAAGGAATTTTAAGATTTATGTGAATGAAATATATTCACAGCTTTTCGACATTTTCCGTATCACTTGCGACTCTTTATTGAATTCAAAAGTAATCTTATCCGGAGGGGATTCATCAATTTTTGAATTATTGATTAATGATATGAGTTCTGTAACGATTTGGTGATACACCAGCGGACTTCTCTGTGTTTTCCCGTCCGGTATCACTTCCCAGTACCGCGCATTCATTTTTAAGCAATCTGCTTTAACTTCTAAAAGGCAAAATGTCAAGATATGGTAATATAAAAACCTAAAGTAATGAATTTTATTTTCCCATCGTTGTCCTGCCGCCCTTTTAAACAATATCTGAAATTTATTAGCTTTATCTAGCCAATTAAGTCTGTCTCTTATTTTTGGTGTAAGAGTTTCACCATATCTTTCACCGAACACTTAGATAAATTTTTTTTCTAGATCACTTTTAAAATTACTCCAAAAAGTTACGTTCATATGATGTAATTCTCGGTATAATTGTTGGTGAAGCTGGATCGGAAACGACACCGATCAAACAAAGTAAATATTCCTCCTTCAGATTTCTCAGCTGGGCTAAAATTAAAAGGACTCTATATTCATTGAAAGGAAAAATTACATCAGAATAGTCATTGAGGAAGCAATAAAACTTACAAAGTTTTCTCATTGCATATTTATAGGAGTGCAAAATTCGCGTTGAATAAAGTAGAATACAACCATCAATATCCAAGGTGGACCAGAGATCATGCTAAAATTTTAATTCGCAAAATCTTTAACTAATAAAATCTATAAAACTTACGATAACTTTTGTAGTTCCATATTTCTATAGTAAATTGCTTGCTAAGTTCTATGCTTGTTGCAATGTTATTTTTAAGAGCAGCCTATCAAGAAGAATCTTAATATCACTGATAGATAAGAATCTGAAACATCTCCCTTAGCCTTCAAGACAAATGATGGGTTTTCCTATCTCAGTCTAGACTTATTTTTCCTGAAAGAATTATGAAGCAATGAAGGAAATTTTTCAGTGTGCGAGTCTAATAGCTTATCATTACTCCCTGCAAATTAATGTTAAATGTTAACTAATCTTTTAAGAATCACTCCTGTTCTTTATTTTAAAGATAAAAAACATGAGACAAAAATGATGATTTTAATTTAATTTCATTGGTAAATTTGAATTTATTTAAATAAAAATATGTATATTTGAATAACATTTTAAAACTTCTTATTTTTCATTTTTTACATTTGTTAACAATGATACTTAACAATTTTTTCTTTTCTTTAGATAGTAATGAAGCATGGTGAGCAATTTATGACTGCTACAACATCTAATTAGAAAAGAATTGAAAAAGAGCGTTTCAAAATAGAAAAAAAAGAAAATGAAATCCTAAACTGATGGCATTGAATAATCGAAAATAATATTCTAGCATTTATATGTTATGTCCCAATTAATTTTGCTCTTTTCTCGAGTTGCATTCATGATTGAGGATAAAAATTTCTTAAAAATTACCTCATACTCCATTACTTAGCTTAAGTTAGCCTAAGTTCAAACTTTTTTCCTCTTATTGCCAATGAGTTATCGATTAATCATGCGATCAAGAAAAATGAATATCACTTTATAAATCTCACATTAATATATCACGAACTACGATTATTCATTTGTATGAGTATGATCCTAAGTAGAATAGCTGGCATTTAAAAAAATTAATATGAACATCACAAATCATGAAGTTGCGGCACAATTTTTTATTAATTATAATTACTTGAAAATTTCTCTTTAAACAAATTTTTACTTTTTCAAAGTTCACTTCAGCCAAAGTCAAGTGTTTTACTAAGTTGTCGACCCGGAACGATATCACGCTGGTTTGATGGTCTGCAAATTGCTAATCATTTCAATTTTTCGGCATTTTTTTTTTGCATCTTTTATTTGTTAGCAACATAAATTACATACACTGAGATGAGAAGCAATTCTTAGGGCACTTATAGCACGGAGCTAATATTGTTGCACAAGAAAAAGTAAAATGAGAAATCAAGAAAATTATGAATTTCATTTATGACCTGAATTCATTTAAAAATAGCTATGAGTTTAAATATTTTATAAATAATGTCAGCAAATTTCATAGTGCTTAAATCCTGCGCCTTTTAAATAAATCAAGTACTAAAACTCACCCGTCGTGATACTGTTGCCGGCCGATTTGAGCAACTTATTGATAAATGTCGAGCAATCGCATCCACCACAATCTACCACAATAACGAAGTAATTAATCCTGAAGCAAGCTCTTGTACGGCCAATTTACTTCTTTATCTTGAATTTATCAATATTTCACTTGCAAAATTAAATTACAAGCTCTAAATTATTATGGTAAGATAATTAAAATTTAGTAAATGGTTATCCTGAGAACAGCTTTGCTAATCAGCGGATCTATAAAACTGAAATCGAATGAAATTAAATCAGATCGAAGTAATGCAGCTCTCAATTCAAAATTAAGACTTATTATAAAAGTTAATGAGTTTAAACAATTGATTAAAAAGCATGCCTTATATTATCTTCAGTCTATCAGGCATATTTTTATTATATACATCACCACTACTGTTGTTATTATACCTGTCGTGATAATTCATTGTTCATTCCAAATGGGGTAATCTTCCAGAACTTCCATCTTTTTTCATTTGCGATCCTTTTTCAATCACTCGCAAAATATCAAGAAGATTTTTTACTTTCTAGTTCGTTCTTTATTAGCACTAAACATTCAGCGCTCTCTTTTAAACTAATTCATTATTTTCCATCTTTCATTCTTACCATGGTATTGCCCTTCAGTGCAACTGAGTCTTATTAAAGATGCAGCGTCAAATTGAGTTATAATAGATTTGCTCTATTTTTTCCAATTACTTTTTTGAAGGACTCGATTAAAGTGTAATGAAGTGATGTGATAATTATCTTTTCTAAGTTTTATTGAATTTGATTATGAAAGCGGAAAACTGAAAGCAAATCATTAAATAATAGATCAAGCACATTACATACATTTCAATTGTAGCAATTAAATTTAAAATGACAGAACTTTTGCTACTTACTTGGTATAGTATTGACCATGCACATTCGCTATAGACAAGGTATCTAGAGATCGAAGCAAATTTTGTTTTTGTTGGTTGTAGAATGCGTCATGGAATGGTGTCTTTTTTTGATGCGCATTATTTAAAAGTGTGCTTTCATGGCGATTACTTAAACGAAGTGATTTTGTTGCTCGGTTCAAGAGAAAGCTCAATGATTGTGAGCCTAACATTACAACATTTCCATCGATATATGATCAGCAAACGTAATGAGCCTCATTTTACCTCAAAAAAAAACAACAATTAAATTAGCCAGTTACTAACGTTAGCACAATATTATCCATTGTTTCATGCTAACGCGACTTGCTACGTAAGGATACTGCCATCTTCTTTTCTCATTAGTTTTCATCTTTCATTTAGCATGGACTCATAGATTATTAGCATTTCTGTCCAGCTTTTCAAAGATCGATAATGTCCTAACAGATATACTTAAGTCCTACACATTTTTTATTTCTTGATTTGTAACAAAAATGAGATCAAAATAAATTAGCAAAAAGAAAAATTACTTCGATAAAAATAGTTTTCTGTAAATTTAAATGTCCTTAACTTATTTTTATTTCACTTTTTGCTTTTTTTTAGGAAAGCAAAAAAAATTTGTTATAACAAAGATCTCAGGGGAATCGAGAATTTTAAAAACAATACCATTAATTTTCCTTAAACTTGTCTTTTTTATTTTAATCTTGAACTTGGTAATATTGAAAAAGCATAAAGCATAAGATCTGAGGGAAAAAGGAAACTCAATAAACTGGAAAAAAGTAATGAATTCATTGAAGCTTACAAGATTTACACATTCTTCCTTATTGCAATAACAAGTTATTATTATTTTAACACAGAAAATGATGATGACGACAACGAAAACATTAACTTTTAATTAATATATGCTTCTATGAATATATGATTAATCTATTTATTCTCTCATACAAATACATTTCGCCATGAATGTTTCATTCTTTCTTTGTATCTGCCTACATATAAATTCTTTGTAAACATTCTTTTCTATGATCATATCACTAAGCATATTTGAAGACATATAAACTGTAAAGTCGATGAAGAGTTAATCTTACATATAATAGCAAATCTTACATATTATGAGAAGCATCTTTTTTAATTATAAAATTGAAAGCATAATACCAATGAACTGGACTGAAGAGAACAAATAATATATAATGATAAACAGTATTTGTTTCACTGTTTTGATGATTGCTAGAGATTTGTAAGAAAGAGCTTTTGAAAGTTATCTTTTTTTATTGCTCGATGAGTGCTATTGGAAAGAGAATATATTTATTAAAAATTGAATAACACTTACACAAAGGTTTATTGCGCTCAATAACCACAGCATTATGCATTGGAAACAAAAAAAAAAACAATGGATGAAAAAAGGGCTAGTTAAACAAATCTTGATTGGCATTTCCTGACCATTAATGGTGAATAGGAAGGCAGAAAATATATTCATTACTTTTATGGTAAGAGCTAATCAAGTAAACGAATGCCTGGGCGAGCTTATTTCCAATTTTTAAAATTCATATTACAAAATCTACTGATATAATTTCTTTACATCATTATTACCTCTACAGTAATTATCGCAGCTTTCGCATGTATTGAATATTATATGTTTGTTTAAATTTATCTTTTCGGAGATCATATAGTAACGAGTGACAATTAATAGGCTATAGCTTATTCTTAATTCTCAAAAATTTTTCAAAAATAAGAACATAAAAATTTTAAAATTAGCTATCGAATATAAAATTAGCTATCGAATATAAAATTAGCTATCGAACTTTCTTCCACTTCTTCAAAGAGGTGGAAGAAAGAAAAGATTGCCTCATTAATTGCGTTGCGAATACTATCAATTTTTTTAACTTTCCGAAATTTCTTATTTTATAGCTCGTAAAAACTAAAACTGCATTTGAACAATGTCAAATATTGGATTTCCATCAAGACATTAGAAAATAATGTCCTAGATTCAATGTGAAATGTCGCTTTGAGTTCAATAATATATACACAAGAAATGGAAAATAAATTAAATTATTCTCAGCTTAATAAATAAAAAAAACAAAGTGAAATATTTGCAGAGAGATGAAACCAAAATATATATATATATTTTTTTCCAAAATCTCTGGAGAAAAAAAGGTGTGATTATTTTGGCAATCCTTATAAAAGCTAATATTTTCAGGAAGTATTTTGAAAATAAGGAAGTTGCTAAGAATTAGCATGAGTGAATTTCTTTACACGGAAATTAAAATTTCTCTCAGCTTAATGAAATATGAACATAATGAATGGATTATGTGATGCTAAATTTACGAAATATCACAGGTACGCTTCAACAAATTTTCCCATTTCAAGAATTCATCCGGAAAGAAATAAACTAAGCAGACAATATTTCAGAGACCTTATTACATCAATTTTCGTCTCATCGTTTTTTCTGTCCTTTCTCTCATCTTCATATTATTCACACTTTGACTGTATCCACAATTCAACAAATTTTGTTGTATCCTGGATACCGAATGCTATCTACATAACAAGACTATTACAAAAATTAAAAGCTAAGAGGCGATTAAATTTATCTGAACAGGAAAAGAATAAGTATAACGATAATTTCTGGTTGATTTCAAAAAACTTGCTCATAGCATAAACATGACAAAATTACCGCTAACATTACAATTATTTTTATCAGTTAGATTGAATTTATCAGCTATTTATTGTTTTTTGCTCGTATGAACAGTATAGCACAAAATTATATGCATTGGAAAAGTTATTGCTATAAGTGAATTTTAATATACAAAAGCTAATTTATAACTTAGCCTATAAACTGGACGATATGATGCAAAGCAAGTTATAAGCCATGAAAATTGGATGGCCTTAAGAAATAGGCACAATTTTATACCGTTACTAACTATATGGATACATGGTATTGTTATTTGTCAGAATTAAACATTTTACTGTCTTTTCATTTTCTTACATTCAAACTGCCACGATCATTCGATTTAACTACGTTTGTTTTTGAATGAATAATTTAAACACCTCAATATTGTATTGAAAATCGATTATGCAAAATCAGTTAATATCATAAGTATCAAAAACATACCGTAGTAAATGAATATTATTATGCAATTTATTCATACATTAAGATATTATTTTAATGAGCAGCTATGAGTAAGTTATTATCACAAAAATGACTTATCCTGCAAAGAGTCAAACATTGAGAAGCATGCAATTATTTTTAATAACTTTTACGTGAAACAAAATAAAATGACATGAAAAGAGGGTGCTTTTTCCCATAAAAAAAAAAAAAAAAAAAAATTGATTTGAAGAAAAAAATTGCATGAAATATATCAGAATAAAATGAAAATATATCAGAAAAATATACTTTGATTTTTTTTTTTTTTTTAAATTGCCTTTTAAAAGTGTTTTTAAAATTTTTATTTTAAAATTGTAAAATAAAATTGTTTTTTTTTTTTTTATTTATAAAAATTTATAGAATTGAAATTATTCTGGATTCTTGATAATATCAATGATTGTGAAATATTGAAAACATAGCTTTTTTTTTTTTTTTAAACAAAAAATTGCTTTTTTGTCAATACTATTAACCAGATGATATGCAGCACTGGGCTATATTTCCAAATGATCCATCATAAAAATGCGCCATCAAATGGAATGATGGATAAACACATAAACACATTTAAAAAAAAAGGCTATTTTCATAGAAAACAATGAAATAAAATAATGAAAAAAATAGAAAAATCAGACTAAACAAATCTAAAACTATTTATTTCACTTCAATATTTTCAACTAAATAAGATAATTAATTTGTTTTTTCTTTTTTTTTTTTTTGATAAAATGCTAATTAGCCAACTGATTATCAATGAATATTTTGAAAAAAAAACAAACAATAGATTAGTTCTAATGGATTAAATTTACTCATTACAATCCTTTCAAATTTCTTTATTAATTACAATCCTTTTAAATTTCTTTATTAATATTTTTCTCATTCATTTATTTTACAAAATTTCCACATTTGAAATATATAAAGAAATATATAAACATTTGAAATATATATAATACTTTTCCATAGATATCATCTTTCTCATCCACTTCATATCATTTCAGCAAGTAAACAATAATCAACAACTAAACAATCACTTTCCATCTTGTGGGAAACAATTTTCCTACTGTCCTATTTGTGTTACATTGCCTAACCACAGATCATGGGTGGTTTTTAACGTTTCACTCTCCCTATTGTCTGCTTCTCTTTTCCTTTGTTTTTTTTTACAGATTAGAATTGGTATATCCTTCAAATGCACAATATCTTTGCTTTTCTTGCACTGTATCAATGATCATCCTTCCTTACTCGTCCCTAGGATTATGATATATATGTATGTCACGATGACATGGTTAGCCTTATGGGTTTTTATTTTGGACTGGTCGTGGTATAGTTCGTTGGGTAGGTGTTTGATTCGGCATGGTTTTAGGCTTTTGTTACTGTCTTAAGGTACTTGAAGTAGGCTTACGACAGATTATTTACTACTAGTTGATTCCTATCAAGTGTACTGTAAATAATTAGAACTGAGGGTTGCGTTCTTTCCAATCCCAAAATTGATTCTTCCCAAAATTGGAATGACATCAGTGAAGTGGAAAAAGTTAGGCATTTCATCTGATCTTTTATCACAATCATTATCCTTTTTCCTGCCTAGACTTGTACAATGAGAGAGAAAAGCACGAGTGTTTGTAATTCATTCGATTTTAGGCTTTACAATTGTTTCATTGTTCTGCCTTTTAAATGTGCTGCAACGTTTGTTAGTCTTATCTTTTTAGACTCATTTGCAATTGTTAAAAGAATATTTTATCCTTTTATATTTTACTAATTTTTTTTTTTTTTTACTAATAATTAGCTACTAATTATTGAAAACTAGGGGCAGAAGTTGTTTTTCAGAGATCGATAGCTATTGATTTTCGGTTTAGAGATGAAATCTATATACATGTACATGTTTTACACATTTCAGGCGATTAGCTGTAGAAGAAGGAAAAGATGAAATTGAATATAGCATACCCAACTACTGGCTGTCAAAAAGTTTTTGAAATTGATGATGATAAGAAGTTACGAATTTTCTATGAAAAAAGAATGGCACAAGAAGTGGAAGCTGATGCTTTAGGCGATGAATGGAAGGTATTTTTTGTTTTCTATGCTTATCTTTTACTCTATTGCTTGAATTTTTTTCTTTTGATCCATATTCTTCACTTTTTTTTGACTTCAAAATAATACCGTACTTTTTTTTTTTTTAATTTCATTGTTTATCATTTTAGTAAGTTATACTACTGGTCCTATATTTTTTATAATTTTAGAAATAATCATGTTCAAAGCGTCTAAGATATTAGACTGTTTTCATTTCTTTTGGATTTTGTAGTTTTAACATGAAATTTTTTTTGCATTCATAATTAAGATATAGTTTCTTCTTTATTTATCAGATCTCTGCAATAATTAATTCTATAGTTAATATGTAAGTTTTGTCTGGAGGATTTTTGGACCTTTGCTTTTAGTGACAGTAAATAAATGAGGAAAAATTTACGTTCTAACATTTTTCAGGGGTACGTTTTGCGTATAACTGGTGGTAACGACAAGCAAGGTTTTCCAATGAAACAAGGTGTTTTGACAAATGGACGTGTACGTTTACTGTTGTCAAAAGGACATTCTTGCTACCGATCTCGTCGAGATGGGGAACGTAAACGCAAATCAGTACGTGGATGTATTGTTGACGCTAATTTATCTGCTCTTGCTTTAATCATTGTGAAGAAAGGTAAGAAATTCCATTATTATTGAGTTTCCGCATTTACTGCGAGAAATTGAAAAGTTTCTTGTGAATTTATAAGATTCTTTCCTTTGAAATCAAATATGTCAACATTTAGCAAACTTCAGGAGAACAAGAAATTCCTGGTCTAACAGATACTACAGTTCCTCGTCGTTTGGGACCCAAACGTGCATCTAAAATACGGAAATTGTTTAATCTAACAAAGAACGATGATGTTAGAAAGTATGTTATCCGTCGAAAGCTGCCTGAAAAAGAGGGTAGGTTTATTCTGCGATTTGTTGTAGTTGTAGTTGTTTTAAATATCCTTCAGTTAGATATGCAAGTTTGGATAGTGTAGTTTGAATTATTATCCATCTCCTATTTTAACTAATGATTTTTATTGCATCAGCACTGAAGGAAGGCGCCTTCAAATCGTAATAAACTGTTTTTTACTAGATAGTCTGGATCCGCTAGTTAATTCGTTTTCATGTGCATATAGATTTGCAGTATGAGATTCGAAATAAAATGAAAGTATCAACTCTTCAATTATAGGTCAGAAACCACGCAGCAAAGCACCGAAGATCCAGCGACTAATAACACCGGTTGTGTTGCAACGCAAACGAAGACGCCTGGCGATGAAGATTAAGCGAAGCATTAAACGTCGTGAAGATCAAGCTCAGTACCGTAAAATGATAATGCAGTATTCCAAGGTTTGTTAGTGCTGATGCAATTTTCGTTTTTTTTAGAATTTTATTTATATTGGATATATATATATGTCTTGGTTCACATTTTCTTTTTTATATTATGTTTAATCGGTAAATGAGTAAATTTGCCAAGGTCGCTTTTGTTTCATTGTTCCAAAGAAATTTCTTCTATCTTCTGAAAATTCTTTTTTAAGGAAAAACAAGCAGCTAAGATTGCTCGCCGTCGCTCGTCAGCATCTCGTCGTGAGTCAGAATCGGCGAGGTATAGCAAGAGCAGCAAATAAATTTGTTGAATAGCTATGATTTATTGTTGTCTCACATAAAACGATAAAACTGTTACTGTTTTATACCACATTCAAATATTACTGCAGAATGATCCAAATAGTATTCTGATACTTTTATCTGAGTAAAAGCGCAAACCGTTCGTGCTACCGTGCAAGTGTAGCGTCGCCAAACGGTCTCAAAATGCGCATTTCTCAAAAAATCCCATTTAGTTCCTAGTTAAGCAAATTCTCTAACACATAAAGGTATGGAAATAAGAAATGAATATAAAACAGGATGGTGGAGATGATTTGTAAGAGATCTGTCATAACAAAGCAGGAAAACTTGGAAAAAGAAAAAGGCTGTGGAATGGAAGTGTAATTACATTCTAAATTTACAATGGATTGCAATACTTTTAAATTGGCAAGTGGTTGAAGATAAGGCAAAGTGACAGCGACGAACAAGAAAAGTTTCGTACTTCGAAGGGTTTATTCCTCGATTATGAAAGATCGCTTTTCTTTTTTCATTTCAGTGACAGCACGCTTGACTGCAAGTCCTGCTTCGGCCTCAAATTGAAGATGCCGTTCTTGTGAGTAGTTATATAGCGAGTTCAACATCACTTTCTACAAAAATAAATAGAGATTCCTGTTTGTAGGTGGTTAATAAATAGATTCCTGCTTGTAGGTGGTTAATAAATAGATTCCTGCTTGTAGGGGTCAATGACCATAACTTTGTGCCAGCAATCTTCTTAATTCTCTTGCGCTATTCAATTAAAGATTCACAAGTTTCTTGTATACTGTGTGCACAGCCGACTAGACAAATTTAACTAACTGTTCAAATTAAAAAACGAATCACTTACAAGATCGACCTCAGTAATTGGCTCAATACAAAATCTATCCGCCATTAAAGAATCCCATTTTTTTTCGTACTGTGGTCGACCAGATAATCTTTCCTTATCATCATCAATCATTATCGCTTTCGCTGCTATTGTTGGTAGGAAGGTACCGTATAATTTCACAATTGTACCCAACACTTCATTACAGTCTGATTCGCTCCTTCCTTTACAGTGAGGCTTACCAACTAACGTTGCAATTGCCAGTGACTGTTTCATCAAAAAAAAAAAACATTGAATTTAAACATCAATATAAAGCAGATTATTGAAAAAATCAACTTGATTTTTGTGGATAATGAGGATATGAATGCTAAGCAGAAAAAGTGGAAAAGAGGAAAAGTAGTGATTAATAAATGAATTGCAACAAAAAAAATTGGTAGAATGAAGCCTTTTATGTAAAGTCCCTTTATAAAGGCTCTTTCATTAATAAAATATTCATCATCTAATACCTTAAGATTTCACGTGTATATACATAAAATAAGAGTGGAAAAAGAGTAAAAGGATAAGGAAAAACATGAAGTAAAAAAGAAAACTAAGCAATAATGAGCATTTAGATAGAAAATTGAATGCAAATGTGGATAAATAAAGCAAAACGAATAAAAATAGCAAAATCTTGTGGCATAAACCCTCGAAGAAAAAAGCAGAAATATTACTGACGAAGCAAAATTTCATGTTTTCATCATAAAAATATAAAACTTCTGCTAAATAAGCTTACTTTTGCATTGTGAATTCGAGCATCAATCCGCTCCCAAATTGTTGGATCGCAACAAACATACTGGCTATCACACGCAATACGCATACTATTACTATTACATATAAATGCACCACAAAGACGGCATTTCAAATCATAACTGTAATAGCAAACATTGTTTTTGATAAAATTTATTTCGCAAAAAACATATTCTTTGATCCCAATTTAAAATCCATCTTAATTCTAATTTTTTCAAGTATAACTTGAATCTCTTTCGATGAATTAACAACTTTAGTTCTCAACTTTGAAATTCTACTAGAGTTCTGCAGAAACATCTTACAAAAAAATTACCATTTTCCTTCTAGTGAACGTTTCTTCTCATTCGCTCGTTTCAAATCTGCTTCATGAAGAGCTTTCATTTGATTAATTTTTGCTTCTACCTGAAAAAATACCATTTGAACATATCACCAAAAATATTTCTTCATAAATTGTAATAATTATGAATGGTTTCATCTGGTTGTGCCGGAGAGAATATATGGAACCGATGCTGTCCTTCAAAGTATTATAAAATTCAGAAAACTAAGTTTTTGAATTTTTTGAAACTGAGATAACAATCCCTTTAATTCTTTTTGAAAGCATTGCATTCTCTTCGTTCTTTTTCAAGAGTATATCCCAAAAAAAGTCTATGTCCTTAGCTTTAAACTGTCAAGAACAAAGTGAATGAAAAGAATTGAAATGGCAGAAATGACTAAGTTAAAACATCAGAAAGGTTCCAGAGAGCACTGAGTGTTTCGTTGTGGCAAAATATGATATTGAAGGATTCTGTAAACGTGATATTATGCAACGATTTCGAAAAACTATTAAAATTAAGTCTTGCAAAAATTCCTTCAACAATGGATAGGAGAATTCCAAAATTACTGCAGCACACAATGATTATTATGTCCAATAACCTACCAACTGTTTCATTTGATTCTCCGATTTTGTTTGCATATGTTCTAGGCAGCGTCTCATTAAATGTTCTTTCTGAATGCTTTCCAACTCTTTTTCTTCTATAGAACCATCTAGTGCCAGCAGAATTGATCTACTCTGCTTTGCTCGAGCTCGACCTGTTGTATGAAACACAGAATGGAATAATTATCAGTCCAGGAAAACTTCTTGGAAAAGAATTAGAATATCTCAGTCCACATACACATGGACTATTCTTTTGTGAAATCTAGGATCAATGTCCATAGGCGGAATATCTCAGAATGAACTAACCTCTTCTTTGAATCAGTGACCTCTCGGTACCCGTGTTGTTGTATTTGATGATCAAATTACATGCAGAAATGTCCAAACCTTCTTCAGCAACTGATGTGGCCACTAAAACCTTCAAAGTACCCTGATTGAAACTTTCAATCGCTGTCCGTTGCTCTTCAGCCGTTTGACCACTCAAGACAGATGACTGATTTGAACCTTAACACATGTAATTAATGGATTCACATCGTTTATTAGTATTGTCATACATTTATTGTTAAGTATCATCATTCTTTAGTATCATCTCACAGCACTATTTGTTTTTTTAGTGCCATCATATTATTCAATCGGAAATAATTTCGTTTATGTCATTAAGAACAACAAGTGTATTATTTTTGCATTGTTTTGCTAAAAAACAAATGTTTCCGAAAGATTTAATTCCTTTTTTATAAAAAAAGCATTACTAGTAACGAATCCAACTGCGCGACTTGTTCCATCAACAATTTTGACAGTGTTCAAATGATATGACAGATACTGGGCCAGTCTACGTGTTGTCACGAAAATTATGGTTCTGGATGCTGGATCCGAAATGTATTGTTCGCGCAAAATATTATGCAACATTTTTAAGATTTCTTTCCCGTCATCTCCGTCATTTTTCTTGAAATCTAATTCTCTCGGTTTCACAAATTCTACAAAAGAAATATTAAAAAAATATAAAAATGAAATATAAAAATGAGAAATATAAAAATGAAAGAAATAAAAATGAATAAAATAAATGAGAAATAAAAAGAACTATAAAAATGACGCTTCACAACATTAAAAAAAAAATTAAAGAGAGGAAGAATAAAACAGTGTTAGCGATAACATAGGACAAAATAATACTCAAGGTCTTGATAAACCAGTGTCAACAAGTTACATACTTTCAAAAAGTCTTCCCAACTGATTCTGAATCGTTGTATTATCACCTGCATTCGACGAAATTTCTTTTGTCATATTTTCGTGCAAATAATTATAAGCATACTGATTCGGCAACAAGTCGGTCAAATGCAGAGAATGATAATAATACTGAAACAGAAATCTCATCAATAAAAGTAAGACAGAAAAGAATCCTAACTAAATCTCCAAAAATTGATGAACATGAACACATCCCGAAAGAATGTTACAGCAATATTCTGTCATTTTCAAAACGTTTAACTAATCGTTCCGTAAATAAAAAGTGCTTACTCCAAGATGTTCAAGCATTTTGATCAATCGATGCTTTAATTTATTACCAGGTAACTCCATTAAACGATTTTTTAAACCACCAATGAAGCTCTCATAACGTGCTGAATTCCGGTGTGAGGGAAATATAGTTTCCTCCTGAAATCAGCATGAAGAAGCTGAACGAGATGAAAACACTATGAAATGATAATTTTAGATATACTCATCTATCGTGAAATATTTATTTTTAAAAAATATGAAGTTAGTTACAAAAATAAAAATATATCGTTGGCGAAAAAATAGGTTTAAGTTAGAAAAACAAAAAAAATTGAATAAATGAAAGGCAACAAACCATCCTAAGATTTATAGTTTTATTTTCAACTATTTTTTCAAGGTCCTGCTTTATGGCCAATTCAATTTTCCTCATACAGATTTCTAATGATTGAGAAAAACTATCGTACTGAGGCCGATGAGCACGTTTTATGTCTGAAAAAAAAAAAAATGAACGACGCTTTTGCGCTTTTTTTCTCAGTTTTACTATCCCTATTTTTCCATAGTGAACAATGCCCACTGGAATAATTAAATTTAATCGGATTTTAATATATCCTTCAATAATTTCCAAAGAAACAAACCATCGATAGGCGGTTTCACGTAATAACGAAGATTTTCCACATGTTTTCGAACTGTACTAATAGAGTGGGCAGAGAGTTTGGCACATAAATCCATCATATGCTGTAATTTGATAAATACTGAATAGTCAAAGGGTAAGTCAAAATTCTTAAAAATAAAAAACAGAATAGAAGAGAGAGAAGACAGAAAGTGAATAAAGACGCGACAGTAGATGACAAAAGAATGACAACAGAAGCTTTTCTGTTTCTAAAATGTAATCTCTGTAATCAAAAGATTTTCATCGCTGAAAAAACAAACATCAAGTGCTGCTTCAACATTCGCACGTCCAGCACCAAGTGGCAAAGAAGCAGTTAAGCCAACAATTTGTGGCTTCGGTCCATCAAATCTATGCAACATTCGCATCAGAACTGGAAAAAAGGAATCGCCATTTTCAAATTCAAGTTCACTTCAAAACCATATTGAAATTTTCAAAGCATAGTGTGCTCATTTTTCCTAAAAATGCTCATACTCATCATCCTTAAAATAACACCATTATGAAGAAGTACTGCTTAAAGCTATAGCTGCACCTACCACTGTTTATTATTAATACATCGCTACTATTATTAATACTGGTAATCATTCAGTTGGTCTAGATTATCAGGTTTTGAAAAAATCTAAAAATTGCCGTGATATGGGTGGTCTCCGTCACAATGATGGCATTCATCAAATATGAACATCGAGAAATCAGTGAAGTACAAGCGATCATCTCGACGTACACTTCTCAATAAATTTCTAAAAAATAAAAACCAAGAAATTTATGGTGCAAATTATCATCAGCAGTTATTTCTTCCATAGTTAACTTATTTTAAGTTAATTATTTAACGGTAAATTATAAAGGTTAGAAGCTGACGAATTTACATGAAAATCTGCGGTGTGAAAACGGTAACATGACTTGCTAAAACATTTGGAGCTCGTCCATTCTCATCGACCGGTTCATTTCCACTCATACCGTCGACCCAAAATGTTTTTCGCAGATAACGATTCAACATTATACACTGTTGCTCTACAAGTGGAATTGTTGGCACAAGCATCGCTACCTAAAACAGCTGAAATTTTAAAAATTTAGTTCGAATCATTCCTATTAATGAATTTTTCAAAACAATAAACAAGTATAAAATATAAAGTGCGGATTGTTTATTTAACAATTTTCCCTATTATGCGGCCGCTCACTAGGCACTATTAATCTAGAAAATTTTTCAGAATGGCAGCCTAGAAATCAACTTCCAACCAAGGTTGATTTGTTTCATCTGAACTCAGCTACATGTGATATATGCACTCTAAACCTTTTTAAAGCTTCCACAACATGCATACCGCTTCGAGAATATAAAGCTGATGTGATTTCAGTACGTGATATAATTCTGCTGATAGAAATAAAAACTGAGCTCAACTTCCCTAACAACAGAAAAAACAAACCCTCGACAGCTTATTTATAGCTTTCATTGTTCTAAAATGTTCCAGGATGATGTGTGCAGCTACAACAGTTTTTCCCGATCCAGTTGGAGCACAGATGATTGTGTTCACTCCTCGACAAGCTGCTTCGACCAGCTCCTGCTGATATGGTCGCAGTTCAATCGATTCTGCATCCTCCAGATGTTCTAGTTTTTCATCACCTGAAATATAACCATTTTTTTTACCGCACTACATTACCATTGTCAAGTTGATGATACAATGAAAAAAGTGAATACGTTCTGCTACTGAGTTTAAAATAAAAAGATCCACTCAATGAGTAGAAAAAGAACATACTAAATGCCTTCATCCGGTATTCCTTGTAATGTTCTTGGGTGCGATTTTCCGGTTTCTCCGGTTCTTCTAGCTCTGCCACGGTGTTTGGTAAGCCATTTTGTAGTCCCAACTTATTCTGAGACATCTTCAAGATTCGGCATTGTGCATTGTAGGTATCTAAAATGTTTAAGATGCCTATAAAGTAGCCTTTACAAGACCACACGATATTCACACAAGGATTATATATTAATGAATCCTTAAAAATGACTAATCATTAATTTCATCATCTGTCTTTAAATCTATTTTCTAAAACTTACCCAAGTGGATCTTGTAATCAGGATCGATAAATTCGGGTATGGAACGATTAGCACTATCAATAAGGCAAGCATTTAAAAAATCGAAATACCAGTTAAATGACTCATTTTCCAAACATTTTATTTTCGGTAGGTTCCTCATCAAATAACATGCCGCTTCTTCATATTCTGAAATTAAAAAACTCAATTTGAAAAAAACTCCGTTTTAGTAGAGAACTGAAATTACTTAAACAAAAAACAGAAGTCCAGCGCAGTAAAAGAAAACAAAAATTTCTATTCGACTAATAATTTTAATACGAAACACAAACTTCATACTTTTGGATTCCATCATTTCCCGCACGACATTCTTAATGGATTCATAGCAAATATCCTTTAATCCCGCGCAGATTGGCAGTGGTTCGATTGTCATTGTGATTTTATCCATTTTTTTCGCATCTTCGCAGAATATTTTACGATAATATTCCAACGATTTCGATGATATACTTTCATGAATCAGATGAAACAGAGCTTTATTCTCTACAAAAAAAAAAAAAAAAAGAAAAATACGAGAACAAATAACAAGTTACTGCATCTTGAAATAACAATTAAATTCAAAAAAATCAAGCTTGATTTAACTTGAAATAACTTATTTCGAAACTATATAATTATATGATCATAAAAAACATGGCATTTTCGATTCTAGACCTGGAATACAGTGATTTTCTGTCTTAATTTTAATCTAAATAAAATCTTGCACATTTTTACTGCGGTTCTTTCAGTCCTTTCAAAGTTTTTGAAGCTTTCGCGATTTATTTTTTTCCAAGTATTCTATCAGTAAGTATCAATGAATACCCTGACTAATAGCAGATTAAATCTTAATAAAAAAAAAAAAAAAAAACTATGCCCTTGAACACGTAATTTTATGCATATATGCTCTACGAATAACCGGTTTATGTGTGTGTGTGTGTGAATGTTTGGGGTAGCTTTAGTATGTTCCATCATCAATATTTTCACTGATCATAGCAAACATATAATCCTTATAAAACTGATATTAAATAGTAAGTCGAAGAAGGAAAAACTATAAGCGTGCTACAGAAAAATGAGATTTGCAGCAGAAACCAGTAAGAATGTTGATAAAAAATCGAAAATGAATACACTTAACAGTACTGACTATTTTGAAATTATGACCAAAAATTAGGCTTGAAGAAAACTTCATTAGTACTAAAACTTCGTCATTATTAGTACCTTCAGTAGCCATAGAGAGTAGAGAAGTCATGGCCTCACGTTTAAAGCATATCTGACGCCAGAAATAATCTAGTGCCATTTTTTTACTGGAATCGTTCTTGTACAGATCCATAAGTCGAGCAAAACATTTCGAGTCATATGAAACAAAATTAAATCTTACAGATATGTATGAGATTTTACCAAAATAATACTCTAAAACAAAACCGCAAACTTAATTATTCCAAATCTATTTGATATTTAATGTTCAAAAAGGAATAGTTGTGATTTATAATATGGAAAAAAATGAAACATCTGCAGCAAACACCGTATAAGCATTGATGGAAATTGAAAACTGATGTATGTTACAGTAACTATTATTTTAAAATTATGATCAATAAGAAATTAAGCAAAATATCGAACTTGAAAATCGCGTCTAAATACAATGATAAAATTATAATTTTAGTACAATTTTGACATCATTTCGAAAAGTCATACCAAAAAATTGGCGAAATTCTTGCAACTTTTCTGCACTATCAACTGATCCCAGCAATTCCGCTTTGTAAAGCCTTAGATGACCCAAACGAAATGCTTCATCACTTGCCATCTAAATAATTTCAAGCTTAAATAAATTTTCCGCTATAACAAAAAGATCTGATTCAATAGAAAAATAACTACAAAGCACAGTGAATGTGGAAAGTAATTAGCAAATAGATGAATGAAAAATGTTCCAAACTTCTTAATCTTTCTACTAAAAATCAAATCCTGAAATGATATTAAAAAGTCATATATTTTTTATTGAATTTGTATTGAAAATATTGAATTTGTTGAATTACTAAAATTTCAGACATATAAGTCAGAAGTGAGATATGAGAGAAAATTGACTTACTAATTTGGAAAATTCGTCGTCATCCTCGTCATCCTTGGTGAAATTTTGTTCGGATGACTTAATTTGAATCATTTATCTAAAATAGCCAAAATATGCCAAATGATTGTCGAGCCAATGATCTGAAATATATTTTGACTCATAGATCATAGACTTCCACAGTGCAGTTTTTCGAACACAAACTAATGAAAAATATAGGACAAGTGCAAATTCATGGTCCCATTCAAGATAATATTCAACTTAATATTGCCTTAATTCCAGCCACCTGTAGAATGAACTGACTTCTAACTTGAAATTTAATGATTGTAAAAGTTTATGCATGAAATGCGCACTTTAAATGCACATTTATTTGCATATCAATTTCTATTTCCATTTCCATTTCCGATTTGCTCGGAGAAATTCATCCTAATTGAGTGAAATATTTAAAGATCATTGACATAAAATGATACGATATCACAAGATTGATAGAGTGATAGAGAAAAACAATAGGATTTGAAGGATTACTGTGCCAACCACCTGCCATGTATCATCACTTTTGTCAGATATCATTACGCTGCAAAAAATTTGCATAGATTAATATAGCTATTTGATGTAAAAAAGTTGTCATAATTTGCATAAATCCAATTTTATTCAATAACTTCAAATTTCAAACTTTTATTGCTAATTGATTAGCAAAGTTAAATTAAAAAAAAAAAAAAAATTTTTTTTAATGCTACTGAATGAAAATAGTCATCCTTTACCGATGGATCATCAAAAATTAGCGGACCATTTATTGAAATTTTTTACTTTTTTTTTATTAATTATTGGATATTTTTTTTTTGTTAATTATTTTTTTTTATTAATTTACATTCAATATTTCGCTTGAATTTCCGAGAGTACTGAAAAAGCAATAAGTAGACATTTGCAGAACTTTTCAGCAAAGTAAAATTGTTGCCCTATCATTCATTGTTTGTTTTGCATGGAACAAATAAGGAAGTTAATTATTAAAATTTAACTTTCTTTTAATTAATAAATTTAAAATTAGTTAATATAGAAATTTCTTATTTAAATTAACAGATTTTTTTGCTAAAAACAAGCATACTCATAGGAAAATGAAATCGCAGCTCAGTTTAATATTTTACAAAGCAATAATCTTCTTTGACACAAAATTCGCTGTAAAATGAAATGAAAATGTCAATAATTTTTACTATTTTGTGATGCTGCTGAAACAAGCAAAAAGTTAATAAGTAAACAATTAATTGCATATAAAACATAAGAAATTCGGCTTTTATTATATCGAACTTTTGATATATTTTGCATCATCAAACAACTGATTTTGAATCCGACTTAAATATAACAATTTTTTGAAATTTCTATAATTTTAAAATTTAAAAATTTTAAGAATTTTGAGCAAAAAGTAATGCCAGATAAGTACTGCTTGAAATCCCCGTAAAATCCATGGAAATTGATATCTAAATTTTAATAAGAATATGCATCATATATCAGAAATTATGAAAATCGTCGTTTACCTATAAACAAAAAAAAAAAAATATTTCTGCGAATTTATATAACTAGAATTAGCTCTAGCATATCTCACATGCGCTACTTGAGGAATTGCATTAACTACAAAATTTATTTTTGTGGATCTGCTAATCAAAACAAGAAAAAGCATGCATCAACAGTATGCATTAAATTTTAGTAATCGGAAAAAAGAATTTCAGACATAACATCGACAAACTTTGAAGTCTTAACATATTATGAACTGCAATGATTCTGAGTTTTAAAAAAAAAGTGTAAAGAACAGATTATAAATATATTCCACAAAAATATATACACCAATCAATGTAAGCCAGCAGCATGTGCAATTTCGGCAATAATCGGTTCTAGCGAATGCCTAAGATTTCGTAGTGTACCAATAGAAGATTCAGAACTTGCAATTATGATCACAAAGAGTGGGCTAATTTGAAGTATTACCAATGTTGTCGACTCATAACTGCAAATACAACATAATATCCATAAAAATAGTGAAATTAATAAATAAAAAAAAAAAAACAGAATTTCAATAAAAGTAGTTGAAAATTTTTTCAACATCTTTAAAAAAAATAAGTGATTTGCAAAAACGAATAGAGGGTCACTGCAAAAAAGTTTCACGGAAACAGAAATATCTTTTGTGTCGTGATTTTCATTAGAAAAAGTATTACTCTTTTCAACCGATATCTTTCAATAAATTGCAAATGCTAACTTATCGACTATCACTTGGAAACTTGTAAATTTTATCCAAATAATTGATACACAAGAATAAAATGCATACCAAAAAACTGCCGACTTTTGCTCACCAAGATTCAATTTGGGTATCTGTTCCACAGTTATCTGATTGCTATTAATCTGCTGCATTCGATTTCGCATATCTTCTTCTGCAAATAGATTGAAAAAAAATCCTTAAAATTATGATTTTTACAACTAAGGTTACAATTATACCAGATATAACATTCTGTATTCCAAAAGAATGTCACATAATGTCCAACAAATATCTGAGAAAAGTATACACTCATTGGGTAATACCAAAAAATACTTAATATAAGTGGTAAAGTTCCTATGTTATCATCAGACTGCAGAAGAAAATCTGTGGAAAATGGTTCAAGTGTAAAGAAATGAGAAAAATTAAATTGTAAAAATTAAATTTACAAAATCGAATTTTGACGATGAGGAAAGGATATTTTCTTTTTTTAGAAATCTTAAAAGATTAGATAATGGAAAAAATAAAAATCATACCACCTAATTCATTTACACCAATAATCGGTATGCCTTCCTTGTCAGTGATAAAGATATGTTGTATGCCTTGCGTATTCAACAGCAATTTTTGCAACGATTTCGTTATTTCCATTGCTAAATCCTTTTACTTATGATTTCATTTGAGAAGCATTCAACGATAAAAGAAGAATTTCAAAGCATAATTAAAGAGAATTTATGTCATTAAGAATTAAAGCTATGAGGAAATAATTTGCCGATATGATTGAACGTTTCGTATAATTCTGCGAAGATTTTAATTTCAAAATTTTTGTTTGCTGCGTCAAGCTAGAAAAGATTACGATTTACCAAGAAATGCGAAGGCTTCATTTGGTGGATGGGAAATATTAATTTTAAAAGAATTTCTAGCTCAGGTAATAATTCTTTCACAAGTGATAACAATACGGAAACTCTGCCTAGCTAGCAGCCGTAAATTCTTCCTGTGTAGTAACTTTAAGCTCTTGCTTCCACACGCGAATAATTGAGCAAATTTTACCTTTCTACTTCTTTTTCTTTTTGTTCTCAACACCTTGCTATATCGAGTCATTATTTACACCACTTCCATTTCAAAAAGAATTGCTAGATTCTACATAAAATTGATATGATCTCGAATTGTATCGGATTTCATTAATTTTAACACATATTTATTGGTATTTCCAATAAATTTGTTGGAATCTATGCAACGAAAAAGATATCGTGTAGCTTTTATAAATGCTTCAAGTCCAAAGCTGAGTAGCAAAATATAAAATTTAACTTGCATTTAAATAACTAAAAGCAAAAAAAAAATTTTAATGGAAACCTAATCACATATCTCGACATCAATATTTACAAACAAGATAAAAATTTGCTGAGATGAATAACTTGAAGCAAAATAAAAATATCAAAATATGAAATAATTTGTACAGCAAAAGAAAGGTTCGAAAATACAAGTTATAATTGATCCTTGAAGAAAGAAACGAAAAGATAAAAGTGACAGAAGCATGGGCAGAAAAGAAATGAAAATTGGTTTTATCTGTCATTTCTACATCATTCATCATCAACAACAAAAATCCGGGCCCAACTCCAATTAAATATTGATGGAGAACAATCTGTCCAACGACTCACCATTAATTAAATTCCATGATAAACATAATATCTCATACAATATAAAGCCAAACTTTGCATAAACTAATGGTCCAATAAAGGGCTAAATAAACTGACCAATGAAAAATAATGAAAGTAAAGTGGGAGTAAAAGATTTTCAAGGCATGGCTTGAATACATTTCATATCAGTAATATTAAGCATATTAAAATAAACATAAACATATAAAAATATTACATACAAGAAACTGCATGGAAAAAAAATTTCTGATAAAGTGATACAGACAAGCATGAGGAATGCTTTGTTTCAAACATAACTTTCTAAAGTTTTTTAAAATCTAAAAAATATAAGACATTAATTGCAGCAAAGTATGGAAATTTCGGATAACTGTACTTCGCTCGCTGAAGCTACAGTCTCTGAAGAAAAGAAATGAAAAAAAAGAACAGCACAAAGAAATATTGGAGGTCCTAAACACTGTAAGGAATTTATATATTTAAGAATTATGAATCAGAACAGTGGTCCTGGAAAATAAGCCTAACATATGGTTTATCCATTGATAACAGTGATGTACAAAATGGACATACCGGATGAAAACTGCTTGTGCCATGCGGTAACGGAATACGAGACCAGTACCTGTAGAAAAATGAATGAGTTCTAGAACTTGACTTCCCATGAAATTTAATGAAATGAATATTTCTTGTTCAGCTACTAGGTTAAATAAATGACAAATGTGTTTCAAAAAATAAAACAACTAAATTAAAATTCCTATACTTGTGTAGGAAACAATGAGAATATTTCATGAACATAATGAAGCAATTTTGAAGATCTTTTCAATATTTTAAAATCCGCCAAAACTTGAACAACTCACCGCACAGTGGACAGCGAAGCAACATGTCCACAAGGATTGAAAGCATAGTCCAATGAATCTGAATCAAGATGAAATACTGATTCCATCCCCATAACTAACTGAATTATTTTAGATGAATCCACCAAACATATGGGACATTTATACCAGATCCCGCTTTCACTTTTGTCATTTTTACCCCAAGCGTGCTTGCCCTGTACGTGACCGCAATTAAGATAGACCTAAAGATAATAACAGCTCACAATATATGATAGAACTTTTATTCTGAAATAATTTACGACCTGAAACGTATTTATGTAATCGAATATTTGAGCTGAGAACTAAAAATAATGTATGAAAACGAACTACTTCAAGATTTTGAAATCTTTTATTGATTATTTCAGCAACTGATAAAGAAAAAGCGAAAAACTTTAGTATAAGACCAAAACATACATATGGTTGTCTGGAAGAACCATAACTTTTCGCTGACTTTTTCCTTGGAATAATAAGAGTATTAAGATTTACTGGACACTGCGGCTTTCCAGCATTGATTTCATTCAGCCTGAAAATTATCAGTGGCTGGATCTGCTAAAAAATAGTTAAAACTCTTTTCAAATCCGATTTTCAAAAAAACGCGAACAAACCTTGACTCGAGCTCACTTCGACACGGACTTTTCGCCAAGCCCTCAGCTGTTCTCCATAAAAGCGTAGCACCACAGAGATCAATTAATGTCCCATCCTACAAAACAAATATCCGAAATTTTTTCAATCATTTCAAATCTGGCAAACTTGACTAATCAAACTTAACATAATCAAACTTGACATCTGCATTATAATCTGGAATCTACGATACCTGTAATTCATTGGTTTCATCCACCAATAACTCTCCCCGTTTAGTCGAAGATCGCGTTTCTCTTATATTGTAGATGTCACCATCGACAGAGACTTCACGCCATACAAACATCCCCATATTATCTTCCATATTGTCACCGAAATTCTGAATGAATGTTTTTAAATCTAAACCTTATCAAATAAGTCTACATATGCAAATAAAACGGGATAAAGCGCCTTTGTTACCAGACATTCAACAGGTAAGAATGAAAACAGATGTGATGAAATGAATAGAAAAATAAAAATAAAGCAAATGACGAGATACCGCCTTTAGTTCATCAAGTGATGCAATAAGAACCAGACAGAAACCATAAGCTTGATCTTCTTAACTCAATTTTTCAAATATAGCCATTTCTAACCACATATATTTCAGTCAAGTTTTCTACATATCCTCCTGAACTAATGAAAAGTTGAATTAAAGACAAATCCACCTCTGACTGGATTTTATGCAGAATGAAATAGGAAAATATGCCAATCACAGTAACAAAAGCTTCACTAAGTAAAATCAAGAATGCACACTTTTTAGCGTCATCAAAGTCCAATCAGTTAAGATTGCTTAGTTATATTTCTCGAAATCATTAGTAGTAAGGTATGAAGTCATCGCTAAAAAATGCTAAAGTGGCACTGCTGGGGACGAAGTGCGGCATAGCTGTTTAATTAATTCATCGATACTTGTTCTACGAAGGGCAGCTGAGTTTTCTTTAAGAAATGCCGATCTGAGAAATCCAGTAACACTTTTCCCTTTATTCTAGTATATTTTAAACATATTTAGGCCTGTTTATTTTGCTTATGTTCAAGTTGATAAAACTAAAATCATTTAGATTTTAAGTCGTTTCAACCGTTCTGCGAACTAAAGTTATCCAGACAAAAACATAAAGGAAATAGCCTCTACTGCAATGGCATTGGAAGCAGATTTCCATTATGGCAATGAGGCGGGCGGTGGGAAGTGGATATAATGGAGCGTATGAGTCTGTGTTGCTGCAAACTTTAGTTGGAGAATATAAATCATGGATGAAAAGAGAGCTTTTTATTTAGACGAATTTTCTTTAAGTTTTTAATTAATCAGCTGGGTATTTTGAGTCAGAAATTTTGACTCGGAATGACCCGCTATAAATACCGGAATGACCCGCGATTGCTAAATTTGAAGAATCAGATGTCTGTTTTTTTTCGCTGCATATATAATAATTGGTTGCATATGTAATAAATAATAAAATGTACTTGTTTTTGCATGATATTTGGGTGCAGAATAAGAATACCATTTGTTGTGAGACCATCAATTTCGCCATCACACTTCGTCCACTTTGTTGCCTTTTCCTGAAATTTGTTGACGTAAATTATAAAGATCATAAGAAAAATAACAGATTACGTTCAAACTAAATATTCAATGCAATTGATTTCCGGAGAAAAAGTGAAAGATTTTGCCACATGTGCTGAAAGATTAAGGTGATTGATTAACAAAATCATTTTTTTAAAAGGAGAATAAAGGATTCCGCAAAACTTAAATTTAAAAAATGTTCAGTTAGATTTTTGGAAAAAAGGAATAAAAAGAAAGAATACTCCAAGAAAAATGTTTCTAGAGCTATCAAATCCAGCTGCATACAAAAAAGCTCGATGAGGATAGTCACGGTTAATTTGTATCCGACAAGCATAACGGCTGATAGTTGAAGATATTGGTCGATGAATGTAGCCACGTGAATCTCTCCCAACTCCACAAACATCAATCACACCATTCTCAGATCCTGATTTATTATGGACTCCTAAAGTCATTTCTTTTTTAAATTTCTTGCAAATTTAATAAAATTTCAAGAGATTCTCCCAGTTGCTATGTTCTTAACATTAACAGAACAATTTCCACAGAAGACTTGATATATTCATATATAAAGAGTCAATCGTTTACATTCAGGCCATTCCCTTACCGATTACCAATTATGCATTCTGTATTCTTTTCGTAAATTGAAAAATTACTGCTGGAATCAGCAATTTCTACATAACTCATTGTGTCAGTTCGGTAATGAAAGAATCATGAAAATTAATATTAATAAAAGTTCTATTTCTATTGCTTATGATAACTACTCGCAACCTAGTTCCAACAGTGCTAAATAAAACAAGAACCGGAATGAACAGCATTTGCTGCAAGCCATGTATCCACAACAGTAAAATCTATTTGTTCTTCGGAAGATCGACCAATCTAAAAGGCGAATTCTAGAGATAAATTGTCACAGGTTTTTTCTTCACTACCATTTGGTGATGATGATTACAGATTAAGATACCAAGTCTTATTTATATTTTAAACTTGCTATTTTCGCTTACAAGAAAATTGTCAAAATAGCGGGAACTATAAAAATCCAAATCAAGTCGATGTTTAATTCTGGTTTGAAAAACTAGTTCTAATTCCAGATTTATTTCTGTTCGGTTTCGACAACTAGAGAACCAAACAGATACTTCACATTTAGCAGACTAGGAAAACCATTTAAGAAATGATTTAGCTGAAATTACCTGAAACATATCTTTATAAGGATCGGGACTATATTCTACAAGAACTGTATGATTACGATTATATGAATATGACACAACATGTCGCGAAGCATCGCGCACTACCTGGAAGAATTTTTAGGCTAGACATTATAAAATTGGACGATATAAAGATTAAAAGTGCATAAAAATAACTTGCAAAACATTTTTTTTCAAAAATAACTCTTCTTGATAATTACAGATGGTAATTTAGAAAGCTTAAACACGATACCTGACTTTGTGATGGTGGGATGCTAACCGAACTGCTTTGACCCTTTTTAATACCGTTACCCGCTAGTCGTTTACGCAATATCATTTTTGAGCGATGCTTACGACTTTGAGCATAACTGCTACTACTTTCAAGCGTTCCATTATAACTATAAAATAAAAATACTACGCAAGTTATCCACTACCTTTATTATTTAACAAAACAGAAGCAACTGAAATATATCTGAATCTCTAAAATATAAGTACAACAATTCTATTAATATTCAACAGATATACAACAGAATCAGAATCTTTTATAATTCGGAAAGAATCACATAAAAATAATTAATTTCAATGTAACAAGAGTAATACTACTCTTGTTATCAAACCATAAATTCTTTGTAAACTTTTAAGGTTTTAAGGAAATAATAAAATTCTTGCCAAATAAAATCAAAACTGATCTCAACAAAACTCTGCAGTTCAGTCATTTGAAATAACATATCGCTTTGTTGCACATGCATAATTTGCTTCATAAAAAATTTTGTAACGTTACGTACAAATGTGTTTAATCGATCAAAATCTTTTAAATAGCAAGGCATACTGTAATGCGCATGTATCAATGCTATTGTCGTTAACTCGGCGCCGTAAAAAAAAAAAAGAGAATGCTTACCCAAGCAAAACCAATTTACCGTAAACACAACCAACGCCATCTTTAAGCTGCAGAATTGTCGTATCATCATCAGTATTTTTCAGGATATTATCCTTATCGTAGAAAATAAGTGAATTTTCTTCAGTCATTGATGATATTTCTATTAGGTGAATGAAATTACAAATGATGATGGTACCGGCTCGAACTACCGCTAATCGATAGCAGTAGTAGCACTGCGTAAATAGGAGGATCTCACCATGCATCAGACATTATCATACTCTTTGTTTGCTTCGCATTTTTAGTTGCAATCTAAAATGCATATTTATGAATTTCAATTTTATTAAAAAAAAAAAAAAAATTTAATTTCAATACAAATTCTAAATTTGATCAATACAAGATAATTATTTCCTGATTAGAAAAATAGATGAATTTTTTCAAGTGGAAGAATAAGTTAAGAATATAATTATTTGAAATATTAATTATAAAATATTAGTACTAATTATCTGAAATTGTAACAATGACCATCAAATGACCAATAAACCAATCTACCTCGCCAATTACAAGTAATATTCGCAATTCTTGACGTTTGTCGCGAAATGGACATCGACCCACCGATCTTTGTATCCTGAAATAGAAAGTAGTAAGGTCATTTTTTGGTGATTTAGGTAGTTTCGTTCATTCTAGTATGAATTGGACTTGATGTTTGTATGTAGAAGACCTAATGCGCTTTCAATCTCGCCTAACATTTTTCCACTCCAAAATCTTTGGCTTTTTACGTTTACTAGGAAAACAACGTTCACCTTTGACCTTTACCGAAGAAATAAATGAAAAATGTTTGGAAATGATCGGATTATGTTGTAAATTTCAAATGACACTACACAAACATATTTATGAGCAGTGGCTATTTCAATGGACAATAATGTTATTTAAAAGATAATTGAGGACTGTAATTTCTTTTCCACGATATTCATCAACACATACAGTAAGTAGTGCGCGATAAGTGACATAGAAATGATCATAACATCCTTGATTTGTTCGCATTTTGATAGAAAAGATTTTAAAATATTCATTAAAATTCTCTCAATTCTTAGATCACATCTCGAAACTTTAAGGTTTTAAATTTAAATTTATTAAAAAATCAAAATAGAGAAAGCGAAACGTTTCAAAAGTGTCTTTTTAAAGTTGTAATCCAGCTAAATAAAATCATCCATCACCATAACCTGAACTGAAATTTCCATTGATCCTTATTATTGAAGCAATATGATGAGAAATGTAAACAAGTAGGAAATTTTCATAAATCGATCTGATAGGATTGGCCGATCTGATAAAGCGATTTTATCGTTCTGATAAAAAGATCAATTTGATAAAGCGGAATCTGATAGAATAATCTCTTGTTATTAATCCAGTAAATCTCGCTACCTATTTTGGTAATATCTTTTTAAATTTGCAGTTTACAATAATGAAAATCTTCAAATGAAATATTACAATTGCATTAACTGATAAAGGTCATACAAACATGAAGGAACACATAGTGATATGCTAAATATACATTACTTTTTAAAGTTCTTTTGAGCATTAATTTTAATGTGTTTAAGATGAAAATACATTGGTTCATTAAATCTTTGACAAGTAAAATAGCGAAATTTGAAAGAATAGAAATCAGTAATTGATAAGTTCATATAGTTTTATCTTACATATACAGTATTTCAGATGCATTTAAAGTTCATAATAAAATCTCATATTTCATTCAAATTTCATTGTCGTGAAAATTATTTAATAATCAGAATGAATATGATAAGATAAACGGTAAATTGCCGTAAGATGAAATTAATTTCCATAGAACTAACTGTCAAAACAAGCTTACTTTATCAAACGAACAATGAATTTATTCAATGGATTCAATCTTTAATAGATAAAAGCTTTGAAAGAAGTTGTATATTATCTTGAAAAATATGTTTAAAATCTAAAATGCAAACAATTTTTTAATAATTGTTAGTTGCGAGAAAGCAATTGGATTGAATTGATTGATTTGATTAGTCTCTGAGCAATTTGTGTATTTCACGAAAATGCGAAAGTTGGTCAGGAAGCAACAGATGGTCGTAAAATCGTAAAATTTATTAACATTTTAAAATCTATTTGAGATAGCACCGATATTTTGGATCTTATTCTTTGATTGCTCGATAAAATTTTAAATATACAGATCTGGCAATTAATTTTTTGCAATAATAAAATAAGTAAATACTTGGAACAATTTTTGCCTGATAATAATGGAAATTATCAGAAATGCAGAGATTTTTCTCTTTATCAAAATTAGGCTTAGCAAAAAAAAAAATTTACCATAAAAGCAGTCTCTGCTGGGAGATCAGGACCAAGCCCTGTAAATCTATTATTGTCTTTGATAGGTTCCGACAAGCAGACATTGTCACTTACCAAACGACTTAAAAAAAATTAGAATTCAACGTAAACATACTTTAAAAAAGTATGTTTTTTTAAGACTTGCCAAAAATTGTTTTTCAGTGGCTGGAAGAGGAAACTACGACACATAAAAGAGAAGGCTGATACATGCCGCATTATTAACTAACATGAAATGCAAAATGTGGAAAGATTACTTGCTAGTAGGTTAATTACTGTTTTTTAGAAAATAATGCATATGAACATTCTCAAAATCGTTATTTGAAAAATTATAAAGGAAATTAATGAGAAATTACGAATTCAAACAAAAAAAAAAAAAATAAAATTTCATGTTTAAGATTTTTTATTTGTATGAATTGATTTAATCGTAAAATAAAAATGTAATTCATGCCAATGAATTAAAATAATCAATCATAAAAGATAATTTGCACATTAGAAATTATTCTCAGAATTATGTTTCCAATTGTATAATTTCATTTTAAGAGTTTAATGAAGATAATATAGTTCAATAATCAAAGAGCTGCTTTATGCTAAATTAGAAATGAATTAATGAAATACTTTGAGCTGAAGTCCATCATTTTATTTAATATGCAAATTCATCAAGATTATAAGAAGCAGCAAAGTCTAGCAGCGCTTTCTGGACTAAGCAATACTTTTATTTCAAGTCACGCCACCGATTTGTCGATTGATTAAATGTTAAACAATCGATTTGTGAGCATTTATTCATAGAAACAAAAAGCTGATTGTTAGACAAATTCTGTTTCCTTCTTTCTTCGTTATCGACTTTTTCAATCAGAGTGACCAACGAATGTATCAACAATTCTTTTTTATTGACAAAACTGTGGAAAGACGATGTATTTTTTTCTAAAAGATTATCAAACTTGTATAAAATCTTTCAAGTGATTTTGAAAAAGGAACACTTGCGTTGACAGTTCTAGTTAAAAGTATGGCCTATTGATAATTTAAAAATAATATTTAAGATCTTCCAGTGGTTTAATTCTTATTAGATGTAATACTTTTGCTCTAGTGACAATCGACATGAGAAATTAAAGTGCTTTGTTGCTTAAATTAAATTTATTGGTGATTAAAAAAGTTAAAATCAAAATCTAATTCTAATTTTAGATTAAAATTTGTTAATATTTCAGATTAGTTCATATCGACTGGTATTTCAGATTAGTTCATATCAATTGCAATTATCCATTTAGATGTTAAGTTTAGGGTTAAAGTTAAAGTTTCGAAACTTCAACTTAAGTTCAATATTTAGGAATGTGATTCAATAAGTTATATGAAAAATCAGAAGAAAGCAGTCGCCCAGAAAGTGTGTTTTACATGAACAAAATAAGAATCTAATTCTTCGATTCTTTTGCTTGTTATTTACCGATAGCATTCCACACTGATTAAGAGGTCATATTGCTTCGACCGAAAAGTGTGTCAAGGGGAATTATTGAAAAAAATTTTGAAATTGAAATTCGCTAAATGATTAATTTAATTTTACTTACTGCCTTCTAAAATTTAACAATTTCTGGTCGAACACGGAATTACTAGACATTCTTAGCGAAGCTGTAATTAGATTCAATTTAAATTATCATAACAAACATAAAATTCAGAAACTATCCAAAAATTCTTATTAAAAAAAAGATCCAAAAAAAAATCACATTTAATTATTGCTCGTTTTTAACAACTAACCTGTGAAAGAAATCGATAGAAAAATCAACCATTTAGAAAATTTTTAATTATGCTCAAACACACACACACACAGTGATGATGGCAAAGCTTAGCGGTTCTGTCCATTAATTACTGATAGCATTGCATAATTTCCTGTCCTTAATTCTACTAATGATAATTGGCTTTAGAAATAGCAACTGTTGCAGTTAATGAGAACTATCAAAATTCCATCAGAACATTATTTCTTAGCCATTTACACTAAATTTACAGAACTCTGTTAAAGTAAGCAAAGCATATCAAAATTTATGATTAAGTCAGATTCTTGAAAGTCAATCGTCTGAGAGCAGAATGGAAAGAGAATGACGAAACAAATAGTCTCGAAGCATTAAATTCTTATTTGCGATAATTTCAAGATGAGAAAGTGAAGCATGAAATGATGAAAAAAAAGTGCTAGCCAAGTGGTTCAAATCAGTATCATAAATGGAGCAACATATGGTCCTTTGACTTCCGGTGTAATCTCAGAAAACCTTAATGAAGTGGCGCATGCAGTAAAGCCTAATTAACTTCGTTAATTGTGAAATTTGCTTTATGTCACAGTTCTTAATTTTAAATTATTTGCTGAATTTAAACTTCCTGGTAATTTTTTTTTTTTTTTTGCAATTAGTCATGAAAACAAAACGAAATTCTGACACAAAACAGAATTCAAGAAGGAGCCATTAAATTTAATGAAATTTTCGGTACAGAATAAATTGCTTGATTAATTTAAGAGAGTGTTGCTTTTTTCGAAAAAAGAACGAAAGAATATTTGTCAAATAATTGTTTAAAATAAAATATGTATGCAATGAAGAGGAGAGAATCATTTTTGCACAAAAAAAAATACAAATAGAAATTTGGTTGAAAAATGTTCAGTAACAAAAAATTTTGTGTTAAAATTTTGCTATTTGCAATGCAATCAATACGAATTACTGATGAAATATATCGGGAATTTCAAGAATTTTCAGAAATTTTACGAATACCTCAACGGAATTTATGCCTGAAAAAAATACTTCGTTCGAAGAATACTGAATTGAAATTTTTTCCTTTTTTCTTTCTTTTAAATCCATTTTAAAAATTTAAATACATCTTAAAATAGCTCAAATATGAATACTGCTTGTCAAGTTTTATTTATTGCGGTCGCTCTTATAAGTGTCGTTTTGAAGAGTCTGCTTACAGTTCCAAATTAAAATAAACGCACTGGGGAAGATTTAAATCTTTCTCCAGATCAATTTTTAAAATCATTGTTAAAATAATTTCAAAATATAGTTTGATTAGAAGTTTTTTTAATAAATTTCAAAAATATTTCTGTGTTTGTCGTAACAAGTGTGATTCATAAATTATTTTAAGTCATTTTTTTGATAAATTATTGCCTTTATCTAAAAAAGAATACAGTGATGTTTTCTGAAAAAATAAATTATGTCTTTTCCAACAGAAAAATACAACAGCCACAATTTGCATAGACATAATTTGTTGTTTTATTTTAGATTCGTATTTAAATACTTCGCAGAAAAAAAATCGGGAACCTAGAAGCCCAATTCGCATTCGACATCGAAATTCAGAAAGTTTAATAAACTGACGAGATTTCAATAATTAATTATTAGTATTTTATTAAATCCTCTCACTTTTTCCGATGTCGAGATTTATCCAAATTCCAAACATTTATTTCTCAAACCAACATCAAATTCTATTATACTATATGATTTATGATTATTACCACTACAGTTATTCATTTTTCGATTCAACTTCGATCAGATAATGGATATTCAACGTATGCAACCATGCATGTTCGTTACTGAACCAAATTTTATATGTGCCACTTTTGTCACACTTGATTTCCTCCCTGATTGGTACCACAGTTGGGCCAGGCATTTGCTTAAATTTAATTTCAATATAAGTATAAACTTTCCTGGTTGCATTGTATCAATCTAATCTTAAACAGCAGACAAAAAGTAACATTTGGTTTCTGTTTATAAAAAATCAATGTATGAAAAATATAAAAAATAATTGAATCTAAATATTAGAGAGACATCATAGAATCCTTCATTTTTTATTTTTTGCCAGTCTAACAGTTTAGCAGTAGTATTAGTTCGGGCTTACTGCAGATAAGGATAGTTTTCATGTATTAGTCTTCAAATCATTCCGCTTAATTTCATGAACATTGTGTTCAGAAAGTTTAACAAACTGACAATATGTCGAATAAATTATTAACGGAAACCTAAATGCTTCAAACTAATGCGATTACTTCGATCTAATATAATCATTAAAATTACTTTTATCAGATATTTGCATCATACGTACCGGCAATATAGGGTAAATGTTGATCAGTGAATCTGAACCTTTACAAGACTGATCTTTGACAAAAAAAATAGTGAATCCAAAATGTCCATCTGCATGAATGCAATATCTTATCACAGAACCCTGGGAAAAATTTTTGGTAGAATTTGTTTAATTTATTTTTATTTATTTTAAAAAATTTAACTTAAGCGAGTGTTGTGAAGCTTAGAATTTGTGTTTCATTTTTCCAATGTCAACAAATCCATGTATATTATCACTTGAAATCTTAATTTGATAAATTTCAGTTTTTCGAACTTGTCTCAGTTATTAATTTTGAAATGACAAAAGATCACCTCTTTAGCATTCACATCGATTGTACCCGTTTTTCCAGCACTGACGGATAACACCTTACTCCTTTCATCCACCTTTCTTTTATGATATTGCTGTGGATCAATCGGTTTAGCATACTCTATCTCTGCTTTGAATACCTGTAATTTATCAATAAGTTCACCCAAAAAAATTTTTCAGAATTTTAATGAATTATAGAAATAAAATTTTGCCATAAGTCATAATTTTTTTTTAAATAATTTTAACGCATAGGAGAATAATAGATAAATTAATATTTGAGTAGATAAAATTAGAAAATCATTATTTCATTATAAGCATAAGCAGTTGTTCCTCATGAGTATGCAAATGTAATGTATTGAGAACCTTTATTTTGTCATCATTCCAAAATGCTGGTAATACTTCTGGGTCAGCAATATTTTGAATTTCGGTTTTCCAGTTTGAGCCAAATATAGAAACTTTCTGACGAGTTTGTTTCGGTAATAATGGCTTAACAATTGCCCTGAAAAAGGACAAAAGAATCTATGAAGGAAGCGATAAGAATACAGAATCTGCTTATCATTACTCTGGCTAACAAAAACAAACCGATCACTGGAATTAACAAAATATGTAATCAATAATATCTACCAAATAGAAGCCATGAATGGTGGAGCATTGACAAGCGCAAATTTATGGATCATCTCTACGTAATGCTCACTTATAAATGCTGATATGCTGGCCAAAGGACCGGTCATCAAAGTCAGCAAGTGTTTGTCATATTTCAAATCCGTCAAATCCATTATATACAGAATGGAAGTTTGTTGTCCTGTAGATTAACACAGGTTAAAATTCCAATCGATGGGACTGTCCTATGTTGCTTAACATTACTGATTAATACAATACCGTATAAGTGATTCTATTACTGACCACATTTATCAGTGAAATTAGTTGTCGCTTAATGATTTATTAATTACACTCTTCAGTCACTGAATTTCAATAATGATTTGATTTCATTTCATATTTAAGCAGATAATTATATATTAGTTTTGATTTAAAGAAGCTGTAATTTATAGCATATTTAAAAAATCTTATCGTAATTAGAATATTTACCAGTTTTTTCCTCCATTTCCATTATTTGACGGAGCAATAGTTCGAGATCCTGTGTCCGAGCCAGTAAAATATCACTTAATGAGAACGTTTGTATCATTCCCCAATAATCGTTTCGTCCGGTTTGCTCAATATTAACAATGACATTTGGAGTTTTTATTGCTGGACCCGTTATACCAGCCTAAATTGTAGAATCTATAAAGGATTGAGCTTGTAACTGAAAATATGGTCTTGGAAAAAGTTTCATAGAAAACGTTAAATAAGTCTTGATCTAATTCCATTCGTTTATTAATATGCGGGAAGTAATCAGTTATTACACAGAAGTACCTTCCAATAAGTGTGTACTGGATGACTGCGCGGTTTATTTGCCATACTATCTAAATCCCATTTTGAATTTCGAAGGAGTAAATGATTTCTTAATTTCGGTAATAGAACATCTAAATTGTGGTTATGACTTTGAAGCCATCGTAGTAAATTGAAATCAGTGTCGTAGTATGGAGTGAGCTGAAAATTTCTTTATTATTGACAATGAGAACAAAAGTTTCGACAAATCTTATATAATTTCCAGTCTGGATATAAACTTTTATTATGAAAACCAAAAACTTCTGATGATTAAATCAGATTAAGCTGTCCAGTAAATTAATTAAGCTTTGCAAACGTTCTATTATTGCACGATTCTATTATTACACTATCTATCCGACGAACTGAAGAATCTGCGATCGAGTTTTGATACTCAACTAATTTATGCTGATATAATCTAATTCAATGCTGACTTTGAATATGAAAAATCATGTTAAGATTAATGAAATATTGATAGAACGTATTTCAATAAAATAATTGGCACACCTCATCTTTAATAGCTTCTCGTAATTTTTCAATGCTAGCTTTATCTTTTTCCGATATGTTATAAGGAGGCATCAGGAATCTGCAAAACATATTTAACTTTGCAAAAAAACATCGAAGAGGTCAGAAACTAGACCATTTATTTATTTAATGACTATTAAACCTGTAAGTCTTTTATCAATAACTGAAATCAATCAGATAACATTATATTAATCCTCTCAACCAATGTTTTCTACTCACATGAAAAATTTGCAAGTGTTCAGCAGGTAGATTTGTTAATTTAAACGGCCTTAAAGAATTTTTAAATTCAAAAAAAAAATAATAATGTTTATTTGGAATGGGATTATCTGATATGTAAAAAAGCGAAAATTTTATCTCAAAATTTCATTTTAGAAAAAAAGATGAGGAAATCGGAATAAATTCATGTGAGATAGAATTAACAAAATGATTAATTAGAATGAAATCATGTCAAGGATTGGATAGGCATTTGTTTTTTTTTTACTATGTTGGATAATATTTCACTGATGTTGCAAAAGAAAAACCTGCATAATCATCTAATGTGGGAACAGCAACATCATATCTATCTTTTTCTCATGATGCGAGAATAGGTTTTGGCCTTTCTTCCTCCATAACGATCTATTCCAAAAACTCGGGGGGAGTAAAGCGTATCACTTAATTCTGATAAATATCGAATGGACTCATTAAGGACTTATTTATTCTTACCAGTATTATCAACAGAATGGCCAAGACGGATAATAATTCACTGCCTCCTATTTTTTACTTCTTTATTTACTTTTCAAGAAACAATCTTTGCTATTTCAATGAGAAGCAATCATTAATAAAAGAACACAATTATTATTCTTAAATTATCGATTCCACTTGTAATTTCTGCTTTACATTTTTTTGAGTTACCAGTAATCAGGAAATATTCTCATGCTTAGACTTCTTAAACTCTGAATTCATTGATATATTGATAAGGATGTGGTTTAGTCAAGAGGCCTACGTTTATTGCAATAGTATAATTATTACATCTCTAATTGTTACATCTCTGTATAATTATTACATCTCTGCACAACAATATAATTACTACAGCTCAACAGGATAATTATTGCCTTATCATTTGTTTCTAGTTATTTCTTCTCTTTCCCTCCATGTATTATTATTTGAAACGATTACGAAGAAAAAATTAAGAAAATACTACGCTGAAAGCATTTATAAATGAGTTTCGTCCTCACACTACAAAATTACTTGAACTTTTAAAAAATTAGAAAAATTAATTTCATGCAGTTGTGCATTCACTGAATAAGACATTTTCCGAAATTATCATAAAAATAATTTCGATTTTTTTCAAGGCATAATTATTGTGAATGATTCTAAGATAAAATCTGGAACAAAAATTACAAGTCAAACTGGCATTTTAATAGCTTATCAAATTCTTTCATTCATAGTTTCTTGTTGAAAACAACAATGATTGTTTTTTTGAAGCATTCTTAAGGAAAGATGTGAAACAAGAATTACAGATTGCTGATAACAATAACAGATATTAGGAACGACTAATTCAATAATTAGTTGATCAAAACTGACTTTACAATTCTATTATTTTTCCTTAATTTCAATAACCTGTTTTGATTGTTTTTAAGCTTTAGAAAAACAGAATCCTATCTTTTGGAGTATGAGACGTTTATGAATGGAGAGCTTGGAGGGTGAATTTTTCCTTATGATCATCAAAATTTATGTCAAACCGTGAACAAACAAAGTTATTCTATTGAAACATAGTGGGAAATTGAAGAGATTTGAGATAGTTTATATAAATAGTACGAAATAGTTGAAAATAGAATGAAACGAAGTGGACCTTTTGTGCAGAAAAGGAAAATATGTGACACATGATTACCCGAAAGTGGGGAGGCCTTAGCAAACAATTCGCATCCCTTTAAAATATGTTACCCCGATTTGTATTTATTTCACGCTCTCATTACTGCTGTGCATATATTTTCACTTCCATACTAATTAATTTAAAGAAGTGCCAAGGATGATGCTTAGATCTTCTCGAAGTTAAATGTTTGAAGACGAATTGTATTGAAGACGAATTGTACTAAACTTTCTATTTGAATATCAATTTTATTTACTTCATTCCAACAAATTTTTAATGCCTCATGCTTTGACGTTTCATTAAGACAACATGAAATTTGGAATAACTGCTGGTTTAGTTTGCTAAGATAAGATATTTCTTTTTTTTTGAAGATATTTCTATTTTTTCCAAAAATATGTTTATTTTTTCCACGGATATTTTTTTTCTTCAAAAAATATTTCCTTATAATATATCTATATTTTTTTACTTTTAGCAGAGTATAGCCAAAGATGGTTGTGAACTCTGGTATTTTTTAAAAAAAAAAATACTTGAAAAAATAGATTATAAGTTTCCTGCGAACACGAAGTTTGTTAAGAAAAGTTTGCAAGAAAATTGCTTCATTTTCCCAGGCTAGAAAAAGTGTTCGAAAACAGAAATTGAGAAAACTCTTCACTTTAGCGACCAGCGACAGCGATTAACAGTGGAAGACACTCAACTGCGAGGATAGAAAAAAAATTCTAGCATTGTGTTGGAAAACCGGCCCATACGATAGTGTTTCACGGAATGATTCTTATCATGCTCTTATAATACTCAATTTGATAGCTTAGTTCAGTTGCATTATTTTTCAAACATTTGGAAATAATGAAACGAATAAAATTAAATTTTTTTTTCACACTTCTTCGAGTATTTTGATACGAACAGCAAGTAGTTAATAATATTAGAGTCTAAATTAGTATGAAAAAGTGATATTACAGGACTACCAATAAATTTTACAAATATTAAAAATATCTTTTTCTCAAATTTTATTTCTAAAAATTTTCAAATCACTAACCGATATGAAAAGTGTGTCGCTCTTCCAACTATGAATGATTATTTGAGGTTAAACAATTTATTGACATCGCATTTACTGATCAAATAAGTTTTGGCAACAAGTAGAAAATCACAAGCATACAATGTAAATGAAATTAGATTATAATGGTTTTTCACTTCCACGAATTCACTTATTTAACCTAATTTCATACCTGCGACGGATTTTAAAAGAATTATGCAAACCAATTAGTTGAATAGGCAATCGATCAGCAGTGTACGAATTTAATTATTGATAATATTTTTGATTAAGATATTTGAAATGAAAATTTCAACTTGTTGTGTTAAAAATAACAAAAGACATGGAAAATGTTATAATACAATTTTTATAACATTTATATTTATAACATAATTTATATATTTATAGCATTTATAGCATAATTTTTTCCAGTGTTAAAAATGGTGAGCATTTTCGATGTCAAAAAAGACTTTCTGAACTGTGATATTTCGTTATTTCTCTTTTCGGTAAATTTTAAATTTGAAATTCTTTCAAAAATTTTTTTAAGCTTTCGAATATTTAAATACGAAATACATGTCAAATCATTTTCTTTTTTTTTTTTGAAATTGTGTGCAACAGAATGACCATTAAGCTGTATATTGGACAACGATTCAATGTGTTGTTTCCAAGAAATATTTGTTTTCAACCATAATTCATCCAATATATGAAATTATGAAGTGATTGGGTAATTGTGATGTAAAAGTACGAACTTTAAACCCAATCTATAAGATACAGTGTCATGGATGCTTTAACATTCAATATTTTCGCAACAGATTTTTTTCAGTATTCTTAAAAAAGTTCAGGAGAAATAAATTTTCATTTATTTTTGTTTCTCTCTTACTGATAGAAATTTTCATTTTCACTCTACTGTAAAAGTATCGAAAGCTGATTGTTACGAAAGTTGGGCAAAATAAATTAAATAGATTTTTTGTAATGTTTTGTTCAACAGCCATATCCTCAACTGAAAGCTGAAAATTATAGCTTTAATGTTTGATGATTTGAGAAGCAATTACAGTAATTAACTATACTTGTCCACCTGCAATAGACAAATTTTCTTTTCTTCTTTTTCATCCACTGATTTATTGAAATAATTTTATTAATAATAAAATTATTTTTCATTCTCGTTCACTAATAATTTAGCAATGGAAAACTCAGAGAGATCTCTCACTATTTCATGTTACAATATAGTGAAAAATGCAGTTCCGATGAAAAGTGGAAAACACAGTTCCAATGAAAAGTGAAAAACACAGTTCCGTTGTACACTGTAATGATAATTTACTCTTTGGCAACATAAGAGGCAATGAATAAATTACCAAGCAGAATTAATTAAAATTGAAAAAGCATGACGAGAAATTATTCATTAATACTTGTGGATTAAAATAAAAGTTTGGAAGAAATCTCTGAAAAGAGGAAATTTGACCAGTCTCTTTAGTATTAACAAATTCTTGTGTAAAAAATATTACAATTTAAAAGTGATTGAAATAACCAAAAGGTGGTGATCGAAGCGAGCGTCTTCGATCATTTTGTGTTGACATTACCGGTATTCCTCGAATACTCGTAATATTAATTGAAAATAAATTACTGTTATTTCCATCTCGAACATCAGCTAACATCAACATATGTTCTGATTTTTTCGTTAATGCACTCAAATATGACTCTCTTGGATTCGATGATTGCATGCGTTGAGAGAGTAAAAAGTTGTTATGAAATTTGTCTTCTAAAATCTTTTTCTCAATTATTCAAACTATATGTTTGAATAGCGACAATCTTTTGCTAATTTATATTGCTATTTTAAAAAGAACAAGTAAATAAGTGAACTTGAAAATAAGTGAACAGGTGAACTATTGAACTTGAAAATAAGTGAACAGGTGAATTATCAAAAGATGTTAATGGCAACTGACCAGAAATGTCCTTATAGTTGACCAGAGATAATGGCGGTCTTCGATATGGATCTAAATTACTTGCAGAATTCTGACGCATCATGCGAAGATCTTCTTGCCTATCAGAAATCGATTTCGGACAGCAACACATCCACCTGCATTTTTCAGTGTCTAAAGGTCATGAAAAATTAAATTGCATAGTATCTAATATCCTTAATTAGTTATTTAAAACTGAAAATTTGAACTTAAATTTTCCTTAATTCTCTTCTCATTATTATCGTAAAACAATTAAATGAAAGCATTGATGTTAAAAATATTGATGGTTGTAGCTAACCTGGGCCATATAAACTCTGATATGTCATCAGAGGAATCTGTGATTCGCTGATCAATTCCATTTGTTCTCCTAGAGTTTTTGCAATCAATTAAATACGATGGTAAAATTTTGAAAACTAAGAAATTAATAGAGATAGAGAGGAGTCGCTGTTCCATTCAAATTTATTTACTGCAAAAATTTTGAAAATAAGAAATTAATGTAGACAGGAGTCATTGTTCCATTTACTGCAAACAGTCGTAAAAAATAGTTTACAAAGGGTTATCAATTAGTAGCAAATATGATATATAGTGGCAAATACCAATATAGCAAATATAATACTGTCAGTACCAACAAAATTAAGATTAAAAGAAATTTTAAAATAAACTTAATAACTCACTTCTTGCTCACTGCTAGGTAAGTGATAACAGCGATGAAAATAATAATTAGTATTGTACCTGCACCAATCAGAATCCATGTAAACCATGGAATTTCTTCTGAAAATAAATAAAGATTGAGCAGCTGAATGATACGGAAGTGAATAAAATTAGATTTAAATTATATTTAAAGAAATTGAAATTCATTATAATTCTATTAACACTAAGAATTTGCTCTAAAATTCGGATAACCATTAATGATCAAATTATGAAAATATAATTGTGGAATCAATAAATGAACAATCGAAGTAGATGATTTATAAATGGTAAGATTAAAAAGTAAAGAGGTAAAGATAAATAAGATAAAAAAATAAAGAGGTGAATAAAATTCCTCTACAAAAGCGAAGTGAAAAACGAAAGTGGCAGGTTACAAAATTAATTAATGAACATAAATGAAAAAAAATATTGCAAGAAAAAATCAGGGCAAAGATTTCTCATTACCAAAATAATAAGGAATTCTCGAAGTTAATGCATTTTTTGAGCGAATTCGTTGTGCTCGTAACAAAATTTGAGTACTGCAACAACAAATCATGGATGTAACTAAGTGATAATTATGATTGAATAAGTAGCTAATAAATAAGCAGAAGCAAGGATAATTAGCTTTAATTAGGATTTTTGGAAATGATAGTGAAATGATAGGTTGCCACTGATAATAATTATATTTGTTTGATTGTTCAGAATGCTCATTTTCTCTTGGTCACATCACTATCCAAGATCACCAGCAGTGTCATTGTCAGCTCTCAACAAAATGCTTACAATTAGATGAATTCACCGAGTCAATAAGTACATTAAGTTTTCATTCGGGTTTAGAATGCGGCTTTCAGGTCATTTTTTTAAGAGTTAAAGAATGATCAAAAAATGAAAATAAATCGTGACTTGCAAAAAGAAAACAGATCACCACGCAGAAGTGAATACGAACCTTTTTGTAGTTGTTGCCTTGACTGATGCAATGCAAAGCAACGATAACAGATTTTATAAGCAATGAACACAATAGCGATGAATTGTGGGAAAATTCAGATTAAAACAGGAAAATTTTCCTGATATAATTTTGAAAAATTAAAAGCTTGCCAAAAATATTCCAGCCGCTGAAGATATTGCGAAAATTTCGAATTGTTGAATTTGTGGTTGTTGCTGTTGGAATATTAATACCGTCACTAATACTGCTAATTGTTGAATTTTCAAAAAATTTTATTACTGCATTGTCCCATTTCCATTGGGACCAGTTATCAGTTATCATTGCTGTTACAGCAGTGATGCCGGTTTTAGTATATGCAAAGATCGTCTCATTGTCCATTCGTTCCCAATTACTTTGCCGTAAAATTGAAGACAGTGAAACTTGGAAGTTTTAATGATATTTGGCTATCCACATATATGTAAAATACTCTGAAAATGAATTTCACTTAGATGCAGCTAAAAACATTCCATTTCTTTATGCGACAAATTCATGAATCTTTAGCTTTTTATTTATAATTAAATGTAAAAGAAAACAAATAAAATCATGAGCCTATTAACTTCTAGTCTGTTTAATTCCGCCGAAAAGTTTTTATATAATAATATTAAATAATTAATAAGGTATGTAAAATAGCATCACTTACCGCTTTAATCCTATTGATAAAATACACATTTCGAAAAATTCACATGTAACAATTTTAAAAGGTCAGAATGGTTGCATTCCAAACGTTAAATTTTCCGTTTCAAATAATTTTTGAATTAAATTATATTATAACTCCTGAAAAAAATATTAATATCCCGTTGTTAAGCCAAATTTAATGAGGAATAAGAGAACTGTTCTGAAAGGATTTTCACATACAGCGAAATGATTAAAAGAGTAATGGTGGATGATTACCATTAAAGTATCTTGTTATCAGTTTAAAAACTAGCGAATTAAATCAAATTTTTTGCTAAAATTTCAATACAAACTCTTTAGTTTACGACACAGGCAAAGAGAAAATAAATGAGAAGATATTAATTAAAATTAAGCATTTCTTGAAAATGTTTTGGCATTCATTTGCGATGTTAAGGCAAGAAATGAAGTGAAGACCAATGCAATATTTGAGGATTGTTTTATTGAAGTAAAAACATTATCAATAACAATAGGCCACTTAGTTCGTTTTCGTGATAAAATGAAGCTTGAATGAGATCTTTAGCATAGCTTTGGGATTGTCAAATAGAACAAAAACAAAGCATTAGAGACAGGCTAACAGTTAATAGTCCAATTTCCAATGAATATATAAAGCAAGTAACAGAATACATTTTCTTGTTTTTCACATTGTTCTTCGTAAGGCAAAATTTTTCGTTTGCCACAATCAAATTTTCAAATACTGTGGCTAAATGTTTTAAAGATCTTAATAATTGTTTTGAAAATGAAAATTGTCATTTATGGACAGTTTACTATCCAATGGTTATTTAAAAAGATTTTAGTTATTTCGATGAAAATATGAGCAGAAATCTGAAATACTATATAATTAAGTAAAAACTTAGGTAAACCAAAATGATCACTTTGAAGAACTAAATTTCAGTGTAAAAACATATCATTGCAAGCAAAACTTATTGATAATATGATAAAGTTGCCTGATAAAATGGATTATTTTATTGCCACTATTGTTACGCATATAAATGTAGTAAACAAGGAGTCAGAATAAAAGATCTAACTGGATATGTATGTCTTAAAAGATGTAAATCTCAAAAAATTAAGTTGGCCGCTCAGAATTTTCTGATTGAGACTAGTTGTTAAGTGAGCTTTCTTCTTGTCAGATGGGTTGAACATAAAACTATAACCATTTCATAAAATTAACGGAAAATTTAAATGCATGATAAAAATGAAAATAGAGTAAAAGGGAAAGAGGAAATATATTCATATATGTTTGTATCTCTTGGCAATAAAGTTGAACAAGAAGAGTACGTTGCGGCCAGTTTGGTTGAGAAATAGAAAAGGAGAAAATCGGATCATATATAAAATCTCAATTTAGAGAGGGTTTCCAGTCATCATTCTATCTATTTATTTTGTCTGTTATGACAAAAAATAAGAATCAGTAGCAAAATAAACGACAATCGACAAACTTTTAATTATTTCAACTCCTTCTCTATACTTTTTCTATTCAATATGAACTAATCCAATGATCTTATTAATTTTTTTTTTTTTTTTTTTAAAAATAATTAAAAGTTTGTCGATTGTCGTTTATTTTGCTACTGATTTTTTTAATGCTAATAATAACAGTAAATAAATATGCCTAGCAGTTTTTTCAGTTTTGCCTCAAAATTAAATATTGTTAACAGCAGCGACAATAATTTAAAAAATCTTGTCAGTTATATGTAAATAAGAATTTAAAATTATGTCATTTTCAGTTGGATATTCATGGAATTAACTGAATAAGGTGGCTAATGTAAGCTAATTAAATTATAGCAACCAGCACCTGGAGATGTTATGCTATAATTTAATTAGACGAAATATAGTTAAAGAGTATAAATCTCATATGTTTACGTTGAATGGTTCAACTCAATTTCTACTAGATACTTCGTACTTTGTTTTTGAAACACTATAAAACGACTAATGATATCAAAGCTTCAAAGAAGCAAGTGCTGCTGATTTCATCTTTGAGAAGCACTACCAAAAAAAAAAAAAAAAAAATCGTAATAAATTTAAAGCTGTACTTTGACAGCACTAGTGTAAGCAGAACAGGCGTTGTGTTTCGTTTTTTAAAAGATTGTATTTTATGAATTAATCAATCAGCACTTGTCTTAACGTACTATCACTAGTTAACTAGTACAAAAAAAAAAAAAAGGAAAAAACAGAAAGGAAAAAATCAGCATAAAAAAGAATAGTAATATGAAGTTGATTGCATCATGACGAAAAAAAATAAACTTATTTTACGTGTTCATTTTTTGCAGTGGTGACATTGTCAAGCAACTAGCGCACATGGCATCATACCGTTACTATTAATACCACAACATCATGGTGCAAGTATACCGCTAAACGTTTATCGTCGAATTAATCATCATCTCTCATGTAATATAAACAATGGTTTTTTTTAAGTTTCTTCTTAGTCATTTAACAAGACAATATTAATGTGTTAACTAGTGTTTCGGAGAAAATTTTAAAATTGAGGAAGGAAAATTACTGGATAAAAATAAAATTCGTTCAATCAATAATAATACCAATGAAAAGTAGGAGAAGATACAAAATCACAGCTAATAACCAATAATTGTCTGAAATGAGGTTAAAACACAACAGACAACACACAACTAATTATAAATCGTACATAATGATAGGAAATAGGCTATTGTTGACATATTGCTATAATGATTTTTTCAATGATTTGTTTTTTTTTTTTTTTAAAAAATTATTTCTCTCGAAAATCTTTACATTTCTAACAGTAACTTTTGCAAGCAGTGCTTTAAAATTCATTACATTAGTTTTGCTTGAATTTATTTTAAATAAGGCTAGCAAGAAAATTATGCAGAAAAAGGAGTAATGTGAAATTTCTAGCAAACAACCAGCTGTTTCGCCAAAATCTAAAACAAAAAATACAATTTAGAATGTTGTGCTTTGGAAAATTCAACAAATGAAAATCTTATGTTTTTTTTCTAAAGAAAAATTATTTCCTTCTCATTCCACTCATATTTCTTTCACATTTGCGCAAAATAATGATCATCCAGCAAAACTTTCTACAATTTTAGCAGAAACGGAGTGTTAGATCGAAATGCAGAAGGATTCTTTTCGAAATGCATTTCAAATCCTACAAGGCTTAGAAGTTGCTTCATGATTTGCGATAGGTTATCTTTACTATATCTTTGCAAGCATTCCACTGCACGTCTGTTCCAATCATTTTTATGTTAAAAGAAGAGTTACTTTATCTCTCTTCCATTATTCAATTGTTTCCTTAATATGAAGTTCAAATGCTTAAAGTTAGTTTAAAAAATTTCATCATTGCTAAGAGTATTTCTATTTAACTTCATGACAATTACAAACTTCGTTATGACAAGAAAGGCTAATACTATTCATTGTACAAAAGTTTTCATGAGCCAATGAACTGGGTAATGCTCGAGGGAAAGAAACTTCATCGAATTCCCAAGTTTTGGAAAAAAAGGAAAAACAGTGTGATGTGCAGTAGAGAATTGTTAGTGGACATAGAAGCAATTAAAAGTAGTTCAACCACAATGTGGTCACTAGATGCCTTTTGTTATTGCAAAAGCCACACACTATGAGTAATGCCGAAAGAATGATTGATGTAAAACGGATTTATATCGATTTAAATTTATGGTCGATTTAACTCCAACATGTATTTCGCTCACTAACGTTGAAAGTATGACTAAGCAAAAGAATTCAAAAGTCCTTCGTTCATCAGTTATTATTCATTCATCAGTAGAGTGATAAAACTCTTGCTTTCCATTCGCATTTAAAATAAATTTATAGTAAGTTTATAATTTCATATCCATTGAAGAAAATCATAATTTGTTTCTGCTAAAGATCAAAAAGTTCAAATTAAATGCAGGTAAGTTTTACATGAAATTTTCCTTATTGCCACTTGCTTACTTCTTATTTGTCACTTATGTATTATTCTGTTTCAGTCAGAGATCATGCTTCTGTCATTTCCTTTAGATTTAATTGGCAGTGAAATTTTAATTTGGTCGAAATTTTTATCAGTTTTTTTATGTTTTTTTCTCAACAAATAAGATCTGACATTTGACATCTTTCATTTTGTCATATACCTTTTAATTTAATTAGATGTTATTCTGTGCTCAATTTCTTTTGTACATTCTGACCTGAATTGAGGATTTTTAAACGAAACACACAAAAGTACGTATACAAATGTATGGTTAATTGTATATTTTATGCATTTTCTTCTAAACAATGCATTGAAGTATTAATGTTTACTAACATGCAATACTAATTGAAAATATCAAGTTATAAATAAAGTTTGAACTAATTTTCAAGAAATTTTACAATCCTCATTTTTTTTAACTGACTGTAACGGTGAAATGATGTAGAGAAATTTTACAAGAAAAAATGGGTGAATGAGATCATTGAGCATGCAAATAAATACAATTAACCAAGAAATTTATGCAAAAATCCTTGAGCAAATTCACCACCGATAATACCATTTACCTGATTAAGCACTTGTATCGGATTCTGAAATAAAAAAGGGATTCCATACATAACATTTATATAAAATGAAGGGAGGTACAGAATTACTGAATACCTGATCGATGACACCCGAAAATTCATCACACCGTTGAATTGCCCTTTGCATTTCCATGCCCACTTGCAGCGATCCTAAGATATCACATTCACTGATCACCCTTCTCAGCTGACCACAGTACTGTCGTTCCGCTCCCCGTTTACATGTTTCTTTCCTGAAAATCATAAAATTCAACACATCCATCTTCTCCTATTATAAGATTGACAAAAAGTGAATTGCATAGCTTTTGATAAGCATATTTGCATGTGGTTTCAATTAATAAAATGATCTCCTTTTAAAATTTCCGAAGTTCATAATCGATCATATCCTGAGCCAACCAATGGATTTCTTCGATAAGTTGGAAGTACATAAGTACAGCAAGAAGCAAACAAGCAATAACGCTAAGTGAAGATTGGATTCACTTAATGTGTTAATCTTTCCTGTCAGAGTGTGAAAAATTTAAATATTTGTGCAGCTAACATATATCTGCACACTCACGTAGCACCGATGAAATCAACTTTACCACCGAAAAGAGCATTGGTGATCTGACTACCCCAAAGATCCCATGCCTTTTCATCAGCCACTTTCACGCAGTTCCCGTATGCTATTCTCATAAATTCGCTCAGAAATGGTAAGCATCCTGAAAAGAAATGTGTAATGGTAAGAATTTTCAAAAAACCTGTTTATAAACATGCGATAAATTTCTCCGACTTTCGATTCGAAAGATTAATTTCATTCTCAAAATATTTTCGAAAAGTGTCAATTCCAAAAGATATCAATTAAGAGAGAAAATTTTCGTTGGCAACAATAATTAATGATGAAAGATCTTAAATTCAAGGATCTATATAGCGGCAGATAATTTATAGCAGTCAAACGTATTATATTTAACTAATTAAAATGAAGTTTTCAGAATAAATAAGCATTTTATGTTACAGTTTGATAATTAATCAAAAAATTAAGGATTTGATATTAAGTGTTGACAAACCTTCACCCTTTGGTATACCAAAATTGCTATTTGCACCAGGTGCTAATTCTCGAATGGTCGGTAACCAGTTATCTGCATCTTTTGTGTATGCTTGTGTCTTCAATGCAAGAGCTGTGGCTGATTTACTAGGTTTTGAAGATCCTAAAAATGCTTCTGCAATCTCCATCAGTGATTTCGCACCACTGGATCCAGTATCATAATTGCTTCGCCGTTGCTTCCCTGATATCAAACCACGATTTTCAATTGCAGAAACTTCAGAGATTTTAGTAATAGCTGGTGAAATAGCATTTGTTATAGATTGGCCAATAATTTCAGATGGTTGAGAATTGAGCGATATAGGTCCTGGTTCTGGATGACCAGGTCTTATTCTAAAACAGCAGTTATTGTTTTAGACTTTGATATGGAAGAATATATTTTGCATAAACTCTGTGATTACAATATTCGTTTTTTTTTTTCCTTTTTTATTCTCTTTCATCTATCGCTACAATTGAAAATATGATGATATCTATCAGATTTAATGAGTAATTAAAAAGTAATCAATCAGTAATATTTAAGATTAGACCAGCAGGAAAAAAAAAAACCATACAATCCTTCTAAATTAGCTGCGGCCGAATGTTTAGCAACCGAAGAAAGAATTGCTGTGGCCATTTGTGTCAATCGTCCAATGTTGTCATTTGATAGAAAGTCCAGGAATGGATGGTCATTCCTGCTCTGTAAGAATTTTTCTTTGTATGTCATTTGTGATAAGTGAAAGTTATCGCAAAGATGGCAAAAATAGAGTTGATAAAGTTGAATAAAAGATGGCAAAAGATAGAGTTGATAAAGTTGAATAACTCTTACAGAGTTATTCACGGTGCATTCCAGGAAGGAAAAAAAAATTTTAAGGAAAAAAGGGAAAAAAATATGCAAGGAAAAGATTTTATTCGAATGTTAATCATGAGATAGTGCGGCAAAATTTTCAATCAAGAAATGATTTATCGACCCACTTTTGAGTTCATTAAAGCCTTGAACAGCAATAGAATCCATAAAATCTTAGGGAATTAATTTAATTATTGCATTCTTAACTTGACGAAGAAACATTCAGCAACTCAAATCAGTTTCAATTGTTTATCCATTTCAAAAAAATTCTAATATTTCTTGTGCGATGATAGATGAAAGTGAAAGGAAAAAGTAATGATAGAAGGGAGAGAAAAGAAGGATAAGGATTCAGAAGCATAAAATAATATGAAAAAATATAAGTAAGGATTCAGAAGCACAAAATAATATGAAGAAATATAACCTGGGCATTGGAATACTGAAGTGCGATTGATATGAAAAGGAGAAAGAGAAGATTGGTGAATAATTGCGCCATTCCAGAGACTTCAATAAGTCAGCCAAAATAGTTTTCGCTTTGTAAAATTGGAGGATGGATTTTTGGGAAGGATTTGAAGGAAGGAACGGAAGGGGTTGGCGCTCAAACAGAGCAATACCGGATTGTTTGCCCTCAGTAGCGATGATGATGATGATGATGATAACCATAATGATGTGGACATTTTCATCTATCCTTTCAACTGGTTGGATATTGTGGTTAACTCTCGGAATCTAATCTCGAATGTATCGAACGCAATGAAAACTTTTGCAAACTTGAACATTTGTCGAAGATTGTTTAAAGTGAACTGATAAAACAGAAAGAGAATTGAATGGGTGAATGAAAAGATGAAATGTGACAACCAGAAACTTCAATTTAATATTTTTTTTTTTTTCTGAAGGATTAGGGGTCATGATATCCTGCACAAAGGTATAGCACAGTGAATTTACCCTGAATTGACTGAGCAATGAATTACTACCAGTTCTGATAAGAATAGCATTTTTCTTCCATCTTTTTATCTTCCTTTCTTTATTTTCACTTTATTTTAATAAATATATTTATCAATTATCTATTGTTTCACTCATTTGAGTTAATTATTAAAACATGTTATCGGTTAATTTGTGAATTCACGCTGCAACGGAAAATGAATTTTGTAGGATACTCGAATGTAATTTTTTTTGAATGGAAAATAACAATACAGGTAGTGTATATAAATAAATACACACAAAGAAGAGAGAAATACATATCGTACAAATACAGCAAATTAAGGTTTTACAGGTAATGTTGTGAGTTTTTATTTGGGAATGAGGATAACTATCAATAAATAACCAGTAGCACAGAGTAGATAATGATCAATTCGTGATACTGGTCAATTCGTTGTTTTCACTTCAACTATTCCATTCTGCATCTGTTATTTACCAAAATGTAAATTTGAAAAAGATTGTTCAGTGATCGTGACTAATTCAATCAACAATTTTATGTCAAATTCTAATTGCTTTTTATTGTTTGAATTTATTTGAAATAATGCCGCATATATGATGACAATAATAATAACAATAATTAATGACCACAATAATAATTAAATATGTATGAGTAATGTTCGAAGACCGGTTTATCATGAATTGAGAAAGGAGTAGAACGACTATTTGATTGATTGTTTGATTTAATTCTGAATTCAATGTAAAATCACAAGAATGAAATGAAATAAGGGATTTCAACAGTGATATATTCTACGCAGATTTTTCGACAACATTGCTTTTCTCATCCTTTTTCATAAAATAACAGATCTATCCGGAACTGAGACAGACTACAACTGCCCCCTTTGCTTATTCACGTTAACTCGTATCTTAGCATAGATACTGTACTTTTTGCCTGTTATAAATCGAAAAGGGCCTATGCATAAAATTCTTCATATCATATGGGAAAAGGGAGTACAGTATCAGTTAATTTTTTTGGATGAATGTGTTGCTAGGCACTTTTTTGGATGGGTATGTTGTTGGGCACTTTTTGGATGGGCGTGTTGCTGGGCACTTTTTTGAATGGGTGTGTTGCTGGGCACTTTTTTGGATGGATGTGTTGTTGAGCGTTTTTTTGGTGGGTGTGTTGCTGGGCACTTTCTTGGATGGATGTGTTGTTGCGAACTTTTTTGAATGAATGTGCTGCTGGGCACTTTTTTGAATGGATGTGTTATCAAGCATTTTTTTGGATGGGTGTGTTGCTGGGCACTTTCTTGGATAGATGTGTTGTTGGGAACTTTTTTGAATGGATGTGTTGCTGGGCACTTTTTTGGATGGATGTGTTGTTGGGCACTGTTTTGGACGAATGTGTTGTTGGGAACTTTTTTGGATGGATATATGAAATTGTACACAAAAATCTTATGAATGTAAACCATATGTAATTAAGTTATAATATACGTACTTTAATTAATGATAAAAAATTACTTAGAGTTTATCAATTCAACTGGAAGCTGAATTCTTAATAAAAAGTTAACTGATTTTGTGCTCTGGGCTCGTTTCTCAACAAAATAAGTAGGCCGAATAGAAGTCCAAATCTAGATTACAGCAGCATAAAACACAGACCCGTACCCATATGTGACAATTGTTGGTGGGATGCGAATGATGGATCTATTTTAGTTGAAAAGTTTCATTTGGCTGTAGAGGTTACGTTTTGTAGGGAGCTGCTCTATGTCATCCAAAGAATGTAAATGGAATAGGATCCATCCGTTGCTGGGAGAACTTGCTTCAACAACCTGTCTTTACTCTTTCAAATCAAATAATTTAAGGGTGTGACCTTTGATCCTTCCGTATGACAATAAATGCCTATCTACAGAGTGTGTTGCAACTCTTCCAGTTCATTTCAATTTTCAGTTATGAGTAAGAGCGAAGAGAAGAACGAAGCTTGCGGAAAACGGAAAAACTCTTCACCAGTTGGATTGACTCTTTCAACTCTTCAAATAGGTATCTTTAATTTCACTTAGTCACTTGGCTACTTGGCCATTATTGAAATTTGGCCACTACTGAAATTTTCAATCCCAATACATTTTGCATTTCCCAGCTGTAATTGTAATGGAAAAGAAAGAGCATAAAAGAAGCGTATTGGGAACTTTTTGATTTTTTTTTTTTTTGATTACGAATTCTTTCTGAGTTTTTTTTTTACTTACCAGCAAGTTTTAATTTTTTAAAACAAAGTACAGTGTGATATAAAAATGACAGTTAAAATTTAAGTTACTGTTAGTTGCATTTTTCCAACAAATGTTATTTTCAGAAAATTTATCACAACCACAAATGCATAGAGAATTAAGAAATCTCAGATTTATCAGTCCCGGGGAATCAGCTGTAATTTCTACAGAGGAAGCTATGTGCAACAGAGAAGGAGTTCGTAGATCAACAAGGCATCGCAAAGGTTTGTTTTTTTTTTCCCCTTTTTTTTTTTAAATAATTTTCGAAAAAAGCTATGATTTTCGAAGGTTATCTTCTACTTCATATACAACTACAGTTTCATTGAGTTTCACTCTGAATCAATTTTATTTAAAAGTCACTTTTCCCCTCTTTTTTCCAATATTTATATATTTTTCTATATGAGATTTCTCTATTTTTCCTCTTTTCCTATATAAAATTTCAAACTACTAGAAGTTTGTCTGAAAATTGCATAATTGCTGAGAGTATTTCTATTTTATTTCTAGCAGTAATATCTTCCGATCGCACAACAGATTACACTCCACATCATGATGAAGAAGGTTATCTGGTCAAGGCCGATGGTCAGTGTGTTAAGTTATGCGATTGTTTGCGAACATCTTGCCCTGGTGATCGATTATTGTCAAAGTTTTCTTACTTTAAAATTTAAATTCTGTGCGTGAACTGAATACAGAATCGCTAAAAAACTAGCAATATCTTCACTACTTTAATTCGTTTCCGAAAACACTTAAGAGGAGTGATGAGAAATACTATTTTTACTTCTTTTAACAATTTTTATGGAAATTGCAATAGTGCATCTGAAATTTGTACTGATCTACAATTTTAGGCTGTCATTATCCATGTGAAAAGTGTGGTTCACGGATGTGTGGTCCAGCTTGTCAAAAGAATCGAGATTACATTATTGAAAACATTTTCACTGGAGCTGAACCACCTCGGATTCGTAAAAATCCTTATTACAATAGTCCTCCGAAACGTGAAAACTAAGAAGCATCTTGAGGAAGACTGTTTGTATTTTGCATGAAAAGATTATGTATTGTTGTTACATAATTTTATGAAAATTTAATCTTTAAAAGGCAGAGAATAAATTTAATTAGATTTATGTATTCATAAAGCTTTATTTAATCTTATTGTGATCAATTTTCAGTAAAATTAGGTAAATTTTTATTCACTGTTATTAGTGGCATAGAATTGCTATTTCAGGTTGTTTTATGTTCAGCGAAATATTTTCTAAAAACTACGCTTTTGATAAGGATCAATTTTCAAAACATTGCTGGGGAGAAATCGATTTCGAGACCCAAAAGTGACAACTTGTTATGAGAGGTGTTTAATTTTATGTTCCAGTTTATTCTGGTATGCTTTCCATGTCTTTCGAAACTTTGTTGTAAAGGGGAGATAAGGAGATAATTCAGCAAAAAAAAAAATGGCCATTAAAGCGAATTTTTGTCCAAATTAAATAAAGAAATATTGGAAGCAAATATTTGAATTTAATCCAAAAAATTTCCATTTTTTTGTAGGTACATATACAGTATATTTGTTCTACATGTTAAAGTATGTATGTAAGAAATGGTTCGCAGTAATGTAGGAGATCACTCAAGTATTTCATGTAGATTGCATAGATATGCAAAATATAATTAAACATTTGGTTTTATTCATGTGTCGTACTTTCCCCCCCCATTTGTATAAATTTAAAAGCCATGAATGAAGACTTCCATATTTATCATTACGTTGAGTGAATTAATAGAAGATTATTCTTAAGACTGATAGCTTTTTCGTCAGGTCTTATGTCTGTTACATATTTATTGCAATTTTTATTATGATAATTTTAGTTGCACTTTTTTTCTTTCTCTAAAGCACTGTATACTTTTTCGTCGTTGTTTTTGTTTTAAATTTCAGTTGCAAGCAGAAAGGAATAAATCTTCTTTCTCATACGTTTATATTTTCATACGTTTATTACAATCTTGAAAAACTTAGCTTTGGTTCCATACATAGTGGGAAAAAGAAGGCGGAAATTTTTTGAAATAATAACTAAAACATAATTTGGAAAGTAGAAAATGATAGTTAAATTCTTTTGTGATATATCCGAAAATGGTGGCATTTTCAGAAAGGAATATGCTATCATTTTGGGCCTACGAGAAAATTTACTTCATATAAGAAACTGCTTTTTTTTTGAAAAAAAATTTATGAGATCATGTAAGATCATCGTGTTTTCGATTTTGTTTGCCTTTACTGAATACTATGATTCCAGATATGATTCTTATTAAGGAGACAAATTTTGAAAAGATACTAGGACGTGCTTTATATTTTTAAACTTTTCCAAAATCTAGAACATTTAGAGAAATTGTCATGTTTTCCTTTGAGATACTTTTTTTTCTATGATTTTGCACTCATTTATGCTTCTTTGCGCTATTTGGTACGGAAATTATTTTTCTGGAAAGTGGCTATCATTTTTATTTTAGAGCGAATCATCTAGAATGTTAAAGAAACAAGAGAAAGGATCTGTGACGGTATTACTGGGTACTCAATGGGGTGATGAAGGTAAAGGAAAAATTGTCGATTATCTCATTGCAAAAGATAAGGTGAATTTCTCTCGTGTTTGGTTTTTCGAAGGTTTCAAGCACAAATGCGTAACGTGTAAACGTGTGAATTTTTGACAACCGTATTCAAGCACAAATGCGTAACGTGTAAACGTGTGAATTTTTGACAACCGTAACTATCATAGAAATGGTTATTGTGGTTTTTTTTTTTTTTATGTTTATTTGTCTTGTACTATTTCTCTTATTCTTTTGTGCTAGTTTAAACAAGATTCAATTGGAAAATTACAGGTACAAGTTGTTGCACGTTGTCAAGGTGGCAACAATGCAGGTCATACTGTTGTTGCTAATGGACAAAAATATGATTTTCACATTATACCCTCAGGAATCATCGCTGAAAACTGTTTCAATATTATTGGTAAGGTTTTATTTAATTTTGAACTGCTAGCTAAAATCGTAAAATGTCTAATGCAGTATTTGTCGATTTCAAAACAAGGAAACGTAATTTATGTTCAGTCTTAGTTACATTTTTTTAGCCACTAGCATTTATCGAAATATTCTGTTCATCTAATATTTCAAATTTGATTTCCAGGTAATGGTACGGTAGTAAATTTAGATTCGTTTTTTGAAGAACTTAACCACAACAAGATTACTAGCATACCCGGATGGGAAAAGCGAATACTGATTAGTGATCGAGCACATCTTGTGTGTGGTATTCATATGCTCGTTGATGGTCATTCGGAAGATCGGCTGAATATTAAGTGAGTTTCACGTATTAAAGTTTAATATGTACCAGTTATTAGTCTAATTGATTTCAAATAATTCTTCACTTTTCCAACTGTTGTTTTACCGAATTTTCTACTGCTTCAGGACAAAATTATCAATTTTTCCTTTTTTTCCAGTAAAATTGGAACAACGAAGAGAGGTATTGGACCCACATATTCTAGCAAGTGTTTCAGAAATGGCGTCCGAGTTGGTGATTTAGTTTACGATTTTGATGGATTTACTTCCAAGTAATCTATTTGTGGGACTGCATTTTTTATCTGAATTATTTATTTTATCTTATATAGCTCATAAAGCATGGTTTTAATTAAGGAATTGAATCTTTAGATTTCGAGAGCTTGTTAAATATTATCAAACACAGTATCCTGACCTGAAAGTTGATGTCGATCTCGAGTTAACGAAATTCAAGGTAACTTCTTTGCTTTTTGTCTAAATTAAGCAAACCAATGGATAAATGCTAAGCAACCTTTTATTTTGAAATTCATTTTTAGGAACACGCGAATAAATTGAATGAATTGGCGCTGGTTGGTGATACAGTAATGATACTGGATGAGTTGCGGAGCAGAGGCAAAACTATACTTGTTGAAGGGGCAAATGGTACCATGCTGGATATCGATTTCGGTAATTTTTTTGACGCCGCTTCTCAAATTTGCATATAAATACCCATTAACTCTTAAAAAGGAAAGATCAAAATTTTAAAAAACTTAATTTTTATCTTTGATTTTTATCTGGTATTCTCAATTTTGATATTTTAAGGAACTTATCCGTTCGTAACGTCATCTAATGCAACAGTTGGAGGCGCTGTTACTGGTTTGGGACTTCCACCAAGGTCGATTACAAGTGTAATAGGTGTTACAAAAGCATACTCCACAAGAGTTGGCTCTGGACCATTCCCTACAGAACTGAAAGATGACATCGGTGATAAACTACAACAAATAGGACATGAAGTACGATCGCTGCTTCTTTATTCCATAATTTTTCTTTTCCTTAGTTGGAATATTTTTAATACTTAATCCTTCTATCCTTAAGGGGTAGTAATTCAGCACAACTTTTTTTGGAACAACTGAATAATTTTAAACACAGTTGTATGTATTCCGAGAAAAATTCATATTTCATAATTAGTGGTCATATCGTTCTTTTATATCCATTATTAATTAAATTTATTAATATTGCAGATTACCTTCGATAATTAATATGTGATTTTAAATTATCATCGTTTAAACTTCTAAAAGATCTGAGTCAGATTTTCTGGAAAATTGGAAGTGTCGAAATTTGTACGCTTGACAACGATCTGTTAAAAATTTAATTTATTTCATTGTTTTTTTTTTCGCACTGAGCTCCCAATTTCAGGTTGGTGTTACGACAGGTCGTAAGAGACGGTGCGGTTGGATAGATTTAGTCCTTCTGAAGCGAGCACATCTCATTAATGGATTCACAGAGTATGCACTCTTGAAGTTATTTGAGAAGTCGGTTTCATTTGAATATCTATTATAATTAAGATTATTATTGGTTTTAAGCATTGCTTTGACAAAGCTAGACGTTTTGGATACATTTGATGAAATCAAGGCAGGCATCGCGTACAAGCTGAATAAACAACTGTTAAAATCTCCTCCATGTAAATATTGTTTTATTACTTTTCTGATTACTTTCTGGATATTTTTAGTTAATAACAACGTCATAAATAAACACAAGTTGTCCTGTTGGACTTCATTTCAGTCTTTACATATTTTGTGGAATTTTATAATGTGCGATCAAGTTATTCTGCTATTTGATTGTTAGCTCTTTCAGCGCAAGCTTCCGACTGGGAGAAAATAGAGGTCGAATATCAGACATTTAAAGGTTGGAATACACCAATACTGGCTGTGCGGAGTTTCAATGAACTACCGGAAAATTGTCAAGTTTTCATTAAATTTATTGAGCAGTATGTCGGAGTACCGGTAAGATGGATTGGTGTCGGTGAGGAACGAGAAGCGCTGATTCTTCGTGAACTCTAAAAGATTCACATCAACAGTTCATCTTTAAAGTCCATATTGCTGTCATTGTTGAAATCAATCTCGAATCTGTAATCCGTGTTTACAGCTTTTGAGATTTTGAATTATTAATGGTTAATTTCCATGTGCACGTATTTGATATGATTATATTTTGAAATATTTCCTAGTAGTGAATTATTTGAAATCAATATTACTGTAGGACTTGCTTAGTTATTACATGCCATATTGTTATTTGGAACTCATTATTATATTTCCTATGCTTCTTTTCAAGTTTTATATGCTGCATGTGCATTATTGCCACATAATTTGCCTTGAATTTTTCTAAATGCTACATTGTTGAATACAAATTACAATCTTTTTATTCTCTTTAAACAGTATTGTAGCAGCAGCTACAGTAGCAATACCAACTCGAATTCATGACAAAAGCTCATCAACAGATCTGATATGTATTAGAGAATAAATTAGAATGGAATAATTCTTGTTCGTCATGTCAATTGTGATTGTGATGGCAAGACACATTCATCATGTGTCATACCAGGATACATTTGTCATGTGTCATACCAGGATACATTCATCATGTGTCATACCAGGATACATTCATCATATGTCATACCAGGATACATTCATCACGTATCATATCAAGATACTACGATGCGTCATCGAGGGTATCGTCATGTATCATACCAGATACTATCATATATCATATCAGGATACTATCATACATCATACTAGGATACATTCATCATGTTTCATACCAGGATACTACGATGTATCATCGAGGATACCATACCAGGATACATTCATTATGTATCATATCAAAATACATTCATCATGTTTCATACCAGGATATCATGTATCATATCAGGATACTACGATGCGTCATCGAGGTTACCGCATGTATCATACCAGATACTATCATATATCATACCAGCATACATTCATCATGTTTCATACCGGATACTACGATATATCATCGAGGATACCATACCAGAATACTATTATGTATCATACCAAAATATATTCATCATGTATCATACCAGGATACATTCATTATATATCATATCAGATACTATCATATATCATACTAGGATACATTCATCATGTATCATACCAGGATACATTCATTATGTATCATATCAGAACACATTCATCATGTATCATACCAGAACACATTCATTATGTATCATACCTGATACTATCATGTATCATACCAGGATACATTCATCATGTATCATACCAGAACACATTCATCGTGTATCATACCAGATACTATTATATATCATACCAGAACACATTCATCATGTATCATACCAGATACTATCATGTATCATACCAGAATACCCTATCTGTCTGTTTGCCTACCTTACTGGTTTCAGATGCCAGTGTGATCTCATCTGTAACCATACTTCAAAGACTCTCCGATACACGGCATTTCCATAACATGCGGGTAGTGAGGAGAGAGTAAGACCGGAAGGCAGCGTAATAATATTTGTTTATTTCCCCACCGATCGATTTATTGATTGGTTATATGTTGCATTGGAGGAGTTAATCATTCAGGGCTGCCGTATAGCTGGCAGGAATGTTCAGAGTTTGTTTCATTTCTTGGGTTGTTTACATGATCATCTATAGATTGACCCTTATTTTGCTTCTTCCTTACTGTAGATTGACCCTTATTTTGCTTCTTCCTACTGTAGATTGATCCTTATTTTGCTTCTTCCTACTGTAGATTGATCCTTATTTTGCTTTTTCCTACTGTAGATTGACCTTTATTCTACTTCTTCCTATCTATTTAAGATTCTTTTCACAGATGTTGTTGATTCATTCATTATTAATCATTCCATTCTATTACATTTCTCTTTTTCCATATATTTATGTTAGATTTCTTTACATTCATTATTGATTCTAATTAGGATTCAGTAGCATCTTTATTTTCACTATAAACTACAATATAGCGGAAACGTACGTGAAAACCACTGCTTTTCATTTTAAAATGAAAATATTTGTTATATTTTGTTTATACTTTTAATCATCACAGTCGTGCTTTACACTTTTATTACATTATTACATTATTTTACATTTATACATTTTCTTCAGCAAAATGGCTACGAATAATATTGCTAACATTAAATGGGACCATTTCGGTGTATTTCGACGTTTTCAATTACCAACGGCTTATACCGGTGATTTGTACCGATTGTTACTGGTTAAAATTAACTATGTAGTTCCGGACTTTACAGGCAAATTGGGATGGAAAGGTAAAATTTCAATGATCTTAGAACTATCTAAAACAGCAAATAATTAGTTCAAAAAATTTCTCTTACTACAAATTCTGCTTTCGATCATTATTTATATTGACATTATTTTTGCTTACATGTTAATAGTTTTATCATTTTCTGTAAAATATATCACATAGAATGAGATGAGATGATAATTCAATTCTTATTTCTTATGTTATAGAGATTAGATTGATTATTTAGTGTTTCGTAAAATTTTGATAAATGAGATGAAACAAACATTTGCTTGATAAAAAGATATTTCTAGATGAAGAAGGTGATATAATATATTTTTCAACGGATGAAGAATTGCGCGGTGCACTTCAGGCCACAAATAATCAACTTCGCATTCAAACTATCAGTAAGAGAAATTCTGAATATTAAGGAATTCATATAGCAAATCTTAGATCTTTTTTCTTACATAGCATTAGAAAAAAAAAAAGAGCTGTTGGAAAAATGTAAAATTTTGTAAAGCAATAAGTTATACTGCTGATTTTTGGTTTTTATTAATTTCCAAGTTGCAAGTACATTTCAGTAGACAATTTTTTTTTTCTTTTTGTACGCACACTTATAGTATTTGTTGTTTTGCAGATGAACTCGCGCAACGTGAAGAAGGAAAATTACCAAGAGACATGAAGAAAGAAAATAAGAGTAAGAAAGTGGTATGTTTTGTGTTGTTTTATTTGAAACCAAGAATAGATTGTTCTTTTTTGTGTGAACGTCAATGCAGAGTGTTATTTTGAGAAACTTTTTATCGATTTATAGTAGTGGAATTAATATGGATTCATGTAATTGGTAGGTAGAGAAAGGTTTAGGATAGCCATTAAATAGAAAGTACTTTGTTCTTTAAACAAAATCATTTGTTCCGTTCAACTTATTATCTTTTTCAGAAAGAAGTCCATCCGTTTGTTACATGTAATCGTTGTGATCAACCTCTTTATGGAATTCGTTATAAGTGTTGTGTTTGTGATGACTATGACTTATGTGAAGAATGTGAGAAAGAAGGAGTACATCCAGATCATGCTTTGATTCGCTATGCTACACCACGAACACCGGTATTACATTCTTTAGATATGGATTTTTTTAGTGAATTTATTGAATCGCATGTGAAAATTTTAATTTTAAGGAATTAGATCATAGGGAATGTGCAATCAAGTTTGTCCTATATCAAAAGACCATGTCGAGCTTATGGTATTATCTGCATTAAATTGTTGCAAGAGTTTACACAATTATAAAGAAGCAATAATTATCAATTTTTGCAGTAATAGAATTAGGAAATAAATGTAATAATCATTTTTATATCACTTCTAGATAAGTTACTTGATTCCTAATATTTTTTTTTTAGAAGGTTGAGCATCTGCGTTCGAGACGCACTTGGCGACAAAACAGTCATAGTTTCGGTCATCGCGACACATTTCTACAGGAAGGTATTTTTGGACGAACTGCGGCAGCTGCTGCTCATGCTGCGCAGAACGCAGCTGCTGTTGCAGCACAGCACGCTGCAAGGCATGCTGCAAGACACGCTACAGCTGCTGCTACACATTTTTCTGAAGTTAGTTTTCTGTAATTCAATGAATGAAAAAACTGCTTGCCACGAGAATAAAAAGGGGAATTTATAAATCTACAAGTGAATGATCCTCACTTGTAGCTAAGTGCCGATATTGTAGATATATTCCTTACCATAACTATGGTTTCTTATAGCCGCATTTTCTTTTAGTCGAGTCCATAAATTTCATTTTTTTTTTCGTTTCTAGAATTCTAAAGAGAATACAGATGGATTTCCACCACAATTTCGGGAATCTGTGGCTCAAGGCATGGAATATCTGAAAGAAGTTGGCTCACAGATTCAGCAGGCACTTGCGAATTTTGGTACTGTTTTTGTATTACTTCCGCGGAAAGGATTTGAATGTGAGAAAGAGCTTAGTTATTTCATTTTATCACATTTACTGATTCTTCCGCTACCTTCGTCGTTATGGTGATGAAGGACGAGCAGAATTTTTTTGCGGACAAAAATGAGTGCTAGTGAGGAAAATCTGATGCAGTATGATATCGGATGCTGGTTTCATCGGCTATGAACTATGTAGAAATATTTAGAATCATATTCAGAAGCTTTGAACTATATTTAGAATTTCAGTGCTGAGAGCGTCTAATGTCGGTTTTAATATTGTTGAGAGTGTCAGAAGGATGAAAAATAGGCAGATTTATTTCATATTTTTAGGAATCGAAGTTGATATGGATGTGCAACATGATGAAACTTCGGAGAAAGTTCCCAAAACACAAGACCAAACAGCGAAAGATGTTGAGGAAAATAATACAGCTAATGATGAGAAGGAAAATGTACAAAAGGAAGATAAAATGAACGTTTCGAAAACTGATGACTTAGGAAATGAAGGTGGGAAACGGCAAAATAATGGTTCAACCGCTGAGACTGTTGAAGCGGTGGGTGTTGAAGTGTGATTTGTAACATATTTTGTAATATTTGGTTCTTTATCCCTTTTCCAAGTGTCAAATATGAAGATGAATTTTCTGAAATGGATTCGACCTTATTATTTTCAGTGTTGCTTTCTCAAGTTAATCCTTGTAAAAATTCTATTTTTTTACAAAATGGCAGGAGCACAGTGTTTTCCGATTTTGTTTTGTTTCTAGGTCGCAGACGAGTTGGACGTGCCGTTGAAGAAGATGCATATTTCTGAAAGTGATGAGACAGAAAAAGTTGTCCGAGATTCGAATGAGTCAACGCATGATGCTGTCGTTTCTGGCGATGATATTTCCGATGAATGGACGATGATGGACATCAGTGGTCCAGGCAACAAGTGTCAATCAAGTATTTATTTTTTCACTAATATTACTTCATCACTGTTATATATAATATGTCTGGAATGCAATAGCACTTATTTTCGTAGAATGTAAAGAGCATCTAATAGTGTGAATTTGTAAACCTTCAGTTTATGTGCTATACCGAGTAGCTTTGGAATATAAGAATCTGTACCAGTTTTCATATGGCTGACAAATTTTCAGATATGCCACTCTATCCTGTCATTGCTGATGGAAAGTGTATGGCTGGTACCCCGTTCATAGTCGCACAACCTGGACCACACAATCCGCATTGTTATTTCATTTATCCAGGTAATTTTTTTCATTCAGTTTCTCTACTGATAATTAGAGAGCTAACTCATCATCATAGTCAAATACCAGATGTGTAATGCAATGTTCTAATTTTATCTCGATTTGCGTTTTCTCTTTGATTTCTTAAATTATACTAGAACTTTGCAATATTGGTAAAAAATTGCAGATGACCAAATTGCACTTTGTGTAGCACAGTTGGAAGCAATGGGTTTTGATAATTGTAATGGTTGGCTAACCAAACTTGCAATGGACCTGAAAGGCGACGTGAATGCAGTGATTGAAGATATGAAGAAAGATCTTATTTATGCGAAACATTTTGAAAACGATTTCTGAAAATACTTCATATTAAAAAAAAACATGTATCCTACTCCATTTATTTTTACTTTGTATACAGTATATTATTTGCACTTTGTACATTTAACTGAACATTTTCGTTCTTTTTTTTTTTCCATCTTCACATCATTATAGATTCATACATTCAATAATGCATGATGTTTTCCAGTTTTGAGTATCGACTAATGGGATTGTCTTCTTTTGCATCATATTCATTATATTCTGCTCTTTTGATGTATTCTATAATTGTTGCGAATAAATGCTTCATAGAAATAAACTTCTTTAGTAGCACAGTACTTTCAGGATATTTATTATAATTGGGCCGGAATACCATCAACAGATTCAGAATCCTCTTGAGTGAAATTAGACTTGTATGTTTGTTTTATTTCGCCAGGTTTAATTAGTTCAGTAGATGAAATCCGTACAATTGATCTCGTCGAATTAGCGAATAATTTTGACGATCAGTTAGATGGAAGGTTTAATACGTGCTACTACGTATTTTTTTTATTGTTACAGGTTTTGCATGACCTGTTATGTATACCAAACAGTCAATACTGTTTGTTTATATATTGTTTACTGTTTAGCAGACTAGCAATTGTATAAGATCGTTTCTTAGGCTCGTCTATGTTCATTGCATAGAGGCGTAGTTCTTTCCCACTATAAAATAGCCAGGTTCACTTCCCATTTCTTAATCATCCGTGCAATAATGGAAGACTGAATAGATAAGGAAGTAGTACCACGATGATTCGTGGTTCACGGGTATATCATGGAATCATCGTGGTACTATTCACGGGTATATCATGGAATCATCGTGGTACTATTCACGGGTATATCATGGAATCATCGTGGTACTATTCACGGGTATATCATGGAATCATTGTGGTACTACTTCCTTATCTATTCAGTCTTCCATTATTGCACGGATAATTAAGAAGAAATGGGAAGTGAAATGGAAGCGACTTTTATCAGGGCCGTATTAAATATTAGCATTGGATTAACTTCTTGTTTTTGTGAGCTTTTTTAAGCATTGTGTAAATTTCTGTCTCTTTTTAATTCTCTTGAAGAAGTGTTAATATAAGTATTCAAATATTCTAAGTAATAAGATGGGAAAGGTCATCAAGAGGTCAGCATGTAAGCATGGTATCTTTCACAAAGTATAGTTATATAATTTCAGGTTTCAGCTTTCTCTCTTGGCATACTTTTTAAATGGGTGCATTGTTGGCAACACCAGCATGCATTTCATCGGTTCGTTTCATTTTATTTTTAAAATGATATTACATTTCTAATACAGAGTTCATTTATTTATTCACTTTAATTTATTTATTTGGTAAATAACCGAGAATGCTCTATCGAAGTGAAAATTACCACTGCATATCAAAGTATAATATGTAAATAAGAATAACACAAAATAGAAGTAGTTAAATAATCGACTAGTGCAACGATTTGTTTGTTCAAGAAAAAAATTATTGAAGAAATTTTCATCATTTTTTTTTTTTTTGCTTTATTAATGTTAAAATTCATGAAATAAATTTTATATGCTGAAAATCATACTTCATATTTCATTTTTAATAAATTATTCACTAAATCATTTGATCTTTTTCTCGTTTTGGATTAATTAATGAAATGTACTGCGCAACGTTTGCTATTGAACTGTAGTCTACAATTAGATTACTGTATCGACCAATGTTTACTATATTTGCTTTGACAGGACTTTATTTTATTGCAGTTTTTTAACTATAACATTACCTTATTTCTATCTTAATTTTTTTTTCAGTTAGCATGCTGCTGTGGTAGCGCGGCATGCTCTTTATGTTGCACAGCATGTCCAACTACGCGCAGCTCATTGACAACCAGAGTAATGTATGCAGGAATGTTGTTGATCAGTACTTTCATGGCTTGTCTAATGCTTGCACCTGGTGTACAGGCTAAACTTGCTAATGTAAGCTTATCTCAATTAGATCTCCCATTTTTCCTGGAGAGAATTATTATTATGATTACTTTTTTTTTTTTTTTTTTAATTAAACAAACGGAATTATTATTTCTAGCCGTTTTTTATTGTGGTTTTTTAATTTTCAGTCGAATTGGTTTTGTGAAGGTCTGTCCGGCATTGCTGGAATAAACTGTTCCCATGCTGTTGGTTTTCAGGCTGTTTATAGGTGAGAATTCGAATTTTTTTTTTTAAATAATGGTATCCTAATAATTGAGACTTTTCAAATACTTTGAATGAAATTTTACCAGGAATACTGTGGGCCAACTATGATATTCCAGATGCAAAATTCAATTCATACAAAGGTATTCGTGTGATTTTTAGACTTTGCGGAGCAGTGGTCATTTTCTTCTTCGCGCTTATGATTTTGATGTTTGGAGTGAAATCATCCCGTGATGTGCGGTCGAAAATTCAGAATGGCTTTTGGTTCTTCAAGTATATGATTATTATTGGAATCACTGTTGGGCTGTTTTATGTCAATTCAGAGAAGATTTCTTCGCGTTCGTTTTTCTATTATTCGTACATTTTTCCTGACATTCTGCAATAACTTTGAAGTTATATAATTGTAAATGTGATAGATATTCTTCCATCTGAGAAATTGAGAGTTATTTTTTCAGCTTTAATGTGGACTGGGCTAATCGGTGGCTTCATTTTCATCTTGCTACAGCTTATATTGATTGTTGATTTCGCTCATTCGCTTGCTGAAGGATGGATGGACAAATATGAAGAGAATGAAAGTCGCACATGTTATTGTGGTAACTTTAACATGTTATAAGATATTTTTGAAACAATATTCAGTTTCATAAGTTGCTGTATTTGTATGCGTTATTCCGTTCTTCATTCGAGCGCCTATGCCTACTCAAGTCTGGGGAGTCGTAACATCCAGAATGAAAGATTACCGAAAATGAGAGTGAGTAATAAGAATGACTGGAGAGACAGGAAAGCCGAATGATGCGTAAAAGGTGTGAAAGAAAGAAGGAAAGTAATTATATTTTTTTTTTTACTAGAAATTTTCAGATTATTATTACAGTGTCATGGTGAATTCTGCAGCCACAGTAGTTGTCATGAATTTTCGATTTTTATGTATTTTTCAAAAGTAATTTTGCAGGATTATTGTTGTTCACTTTTCTGTCCTATATGCTAGCCGTTGGCGCTGTTGTGCTAATGTACATGTTTTACGCTTCGGCAAGTTTTGAACTAATAAGTTTTACATACATCAGTAAATTACTCTCATGGAAAGGGTTATTCATAGCACACTTTTTACGGCATTGTTTATTATAAAAATATGATTTAAAAAAAGAAAAATCTATTTTGCAGGGAAATTCATGTCACACGCCGAAGTTATTTATCTCCTTCAATGTCATTCTCTGTATACTGGTTTCTGTTTTGTCAATCCTTCCACGTATACAGGAACGAATGCCTCGATCAGGCTTGTTGCAATCATCGTTTATTACTCTCTATGTAATGTACATTACATGGTCAGCACTAATCAATAACCCAGGTCTGTTCTTCTCAACGCAATCAAAAAAATTATTTTTCATTTTAAAAAAAGTAGTTAAAAAACTATAATTTTTCAGACAAAGAATGCAATCCTTCGTTGATTAACATTTTTGCGAATCACACAACTCCTTATGGCCAGGTATCTTCAACTTTAACATTCACTGATTTGGAATATAATTTCTCCGACTTTTCTCTTTGTAAAAAACTTTTTAGTCATATTATCTGTCACATATATAATTTTTGATATATCATAATTGATTTGGGAAATCTTTCTAATATTGATAATTTTGTTCTTCAGGATGTTTATGGAACACCAATGCCGGCTGAATCTCTAATTTCCCTTCTGATTTGGTTCATCTGTATACTTTATGCATCATTTCGGACCTCATCGAGTTTCAATAAAATTGCAGGTGGCTCATCGCAAGGAACAGTGGATAATGCAGATAACGGTTCTCAACAGCATATTATCATGTCTTTTGAAGGTCCATCACACTTCACCCTATCATATATAATAGCTTTTAATAGTTCATGTGCAAATGACCAACAGTTTGTTAATTTTTTAGAAATGATCTGTATTCCATGTACATTATTAGGAAATTTCAAAATCTGTAAGTGATAGGGCGAAGTTGCAATGGTTATCTTTTCTATTTAGATTGATTTTGCTTTTTTTTCCTATATGCATGTTAGGTGACATTTTATAGAAAGGTTTATAAAATTTATAGAAAGGCGGAGAGCTTTCTATAAATTTTTTGGTTATGGTAATATTTTGTCAAATCCAAAATTTAAATGAATCTACGAAATAATATCTTTTTTATAAGAGAATCAGTCTGGTTAGATATCAGAGAAAACAGATAATTGATTTTTCTTATTGCTTTCAAAAATTTACATCAGTTACATCATTCATTGTTCTTTGTGCCCCCTCTTTCTAAGAGATATGTTCTCTGCATGCGTAGTTTAATTTTCCTATTTTTTGGAAAAAAATATTTTGGAAATAAAATTTTCAGATAATCAGGAAGGTGGACGTGTTTGGGATGATGAGTCAGACGCCGTTTCATATAGCTACTCATTTTTCCACTTTGTGTTTGGGCTGGCTTCATTGTATGTGATGATGACTCTGACGTGTTGGTACAAGTAAGTTTTGTAAACATTCAAAAGAATTTGCTAGGAAGTCTATTAATTTAAACAGAAGTGATCACATTCGTTACCTTTAAAGTTAAAAAATAATTTTTCTTTTAACACCAAAGTCTTATTTAAGACCGGACAGTGACTTGCGCCATTTAAACAGCAACATGGCAGCAGTATGGGTGAAAATTGTATCTTCTTGGCTCTGCGTTACAATTTATGCATGGACACTTGCAGCACCAGCAATTTTTCCAAATCGTGATTTTTCGTGAAACTGAAAAACAAAAATTAAAAAAAATCCCAAATGACATTGAAGCGGATTTTAGAATTTCATTCGAAGTTTAAAGTTTTGTATATAATTTCAGAATTTTACTCCCTTTTTGCTCTGATTATTCCTGATATTGGTTAGAAAAGATTTTGCTCGCCTCATCGAGACATGTTGTATAGTGCTTGTGTATTTTGCTGTGTTTTGTATATTTTAAATATTTGGTATATTGTCGCCATCGTTTGATAGATTCTTTTGTCACCTTATTTGTCTCTTTCTTATGAAAACATTTTTATAAATTTTGAAAAAAGATCATTATATACTTAAATCCATTATTAGGGAAGTCTCAGAGTGATCAATTATATCATCCGTTTTTTTTTTTGTAAAATCATATAACTACATTCCATATTCATGGCGGTAAATTTTACGCGATGGATAACTGTCGTTGCTTTTTCTCGGTAATTATATAATAAAACATTTATTCATTTTCTTTTTTGTCCGCTCCATCATAAGGTTTTTAGCCGGATAATGTTTTTTTTCTTTGAATTAATAAAATGTGGATTGTCACATATTAAAAGCAGCAAGGCTCTATATTATATTATTAGTATTAGTGGTCTTGATGTTTATTATGTCTTCGACATTTCTGAAGTATGCTTTACATTTTTTCTCGTATAAATGAATTATTGCAATATTAAGAAAACTCATTCGCCTCTTAATATTTGATAATTTCAGGCCTAAAAAATGACTGCTGATTTGTTGTCTATGGGGCGGTACGTCGGACCGGTAAGGATTCATTTGACATTTTTACTTTTATTAGATCATGTACGGGTTTTTAAAATATTTAGGAGCGTTGACTCACTAACTTAAAACATGATATGAAATGTGACACACTAAAGTATTTGTCCTGATTTCAACAGTGATTTCGGATCGAAATTAAATCCGAAATTTTTAGGTGAATCCTTCACTTTATTCGCAGTTAGCTGTGCTGCTGCTCGCAATAGGCCTCTTTTTCATGGCTTGGTTCTTCGTTTACGAGGTTGTGTTCATTGCATCATCTAGCACTTTTCTCATTTATCAGTTTCAGATATTTGTGTTGTAATAGTTCGTTATGTTGAACTATATTAAGTTTTTTAATGTGTTCTAGGTGACTTCAACGAAGTTTACTCGAGTACTTGTCAAAGAATTGTTAATTTCGTCAGTTGCTGCACTTTTTCTTGGATTTGGTTCAGTTTTTCTCATGCTTTGGACAGGAATCTACATTTGATCAACTGCTTAATTGTGATTTCGGTCTTCCATTTATTCCAATTTCTTGTTAGCCCACTAATTGTTTCTGCTCTTTTCCTATTTATTTTTGTGGATATGAAAAATTGTTTACATCATTTTTAAGTATTTTTTATTTTGAAAATTATTCTTTTTTTTGAAAATTCGAAATCTGGCATCACCATGGTATTTCAGTATATTTTAGACACTTAGTTCTACAAAACCATTAGAAAAGCATACAGAATTCCTGTTGTTTCAAACTTTGGTTCTTTTTTTATTGTTCCGGGTTGCAGATTTTATAAATATTTTGCTTTTTTGTATACTTTTCGCCGTAATTTTTCGGCTTATAAGGGTTTGTTAAAAATATGCTTGTTCCTTATTTTTTTTAATTTCTTTGAAGAATGTTATGATCATGTTATCTTTAACATTTTTATTATTTTTTATTGGGCAAAAAATATGTCTTAGGTTTGACAATTATTATCACATAACGACATATTTAAAGTATGAACTGATTTGCAACACCTTTTAAATTAGATACAGCAAAAAAAAAAAAAAAAAAAAAAAAAAAAACATACAGATTCAAATAAATTGTTGTTTCCGTTTGGCTATCTCCGAAAATCATTAATTAATTTAGAATGCTTAAAATGATAAGAAATTCCTTAAACGATATAAGGATTAGCATTTCATTTACCCGCATATATATTAATTTTATGTTCCAGTTTTTTATGATTGCATGGTTTAGCATGCATTATTGCAAAAATGTGGAAGAAATATATTACACTATTCAACATCGAAATGCGATTGAATTTGCTGTTGAAACTGTCTTGATAAAATCTGTTTGTGCTTTGTACAAACACTTTGGCATTTGCCAAGATTTTCGAAACGATTTTGATTGCCGCCGCAGCTCTGAGCACCGAATGGATAACATTTTTCGGTAACTGGATCGAAGTAATAGCGTACCTGCAGTTTATTCTTGTCTCTTGTATCATCGTTCGTTTCTCCAACTGGACATAGTCCTGAATCTGAAAGAGAGGAAATGAGGTGCTAGGCATTAGTTTAAAATTATGAGAAGTGTTATATAGGTATATACCAGTACTGTCATCGTAATGCCATTTCATGTCGATAGTAACGAAAGGATAAGTTTATGATAATATTCAATTATTCAGGTTGCATTAAAAAAGTCTCTGATCTGCAACACGACCTAATATTGCATATTTCTTAACTATTTGCTAAAATATTTCATCTCGAGACTGATTAAAAAGCAAACCTGGTGGGAGGTAACAAATGCATGGATAACGTTGTACATCGGTAAATACTGGTGGATCTGGTGAGCGAGCTGCATCCACTATGTTATATAGAAATATTGGCAAGGTTAATATCGAGGAATATATCATTTCTAAAATTAAACATTGTGAAATTGAATATTGTTAAATATTTAACTATTATGGAGACTAGGATACGGCTTTTGCTATTAATTATGCTTGTCCACTTTAAATCCTGATCAGATATATATTTAAATTTGAGTATAGTCAAATCTTTTTCCCTTTTTCCCTTTTCATCTCCTTCCCCGATTTTTTATCCTATCCCTACTGTTTCATGCGTAGAAATACAATGAAATTGATGTCAACGCAAATTTAAACTTTATTTATTTTGCAACAAGTGTAGGAATATCGCCGAAAATATTTGACATTCAGGAATTAAAGTAAGAAAACAAACAAATGCACGCAGAGAGGAGATATGGATGGATTGGAAATTAGCAAATTCAAGTAAAAATGGAAAATAAAATTTATAAAATATTGGAGTGTTACTTTCCTACTGATGCTTCCATATGATATGGTTGAATTTAGAAGTAGCGCATCAGTAGAGACAGTATAGATTTTCTTTCATGTGATATTACTGCACTTTTCTAACCGACAAAAATGGTAAAGAAGATTAAACTGAAATTTAGTAGCGCATATGTCCGTGAAAAATGACAGAAAAGAATATGTGTATTGCCAATGATTTCATGACGAATAACCATTGGTGACCTAAATATCCATTATTTCCCTCCTCACTTATTGACCCTCTCTGTTCCAAGAAGTGATTAGTTTTTTAAATTTCAAATTTTCTTTCATCATTAAAATATAATCAATTTCATATGATTTTCCTGAAATTCCTGCTAAGTTAAATAGCAGGAAATTAGAATTTGTCCAACAAAAAAAAAATAATTAAATTTGGCGGAGAATGAAAGTGATTGCTCTTAAGTTTTATTGGATGAGAAATATGGAAATTGCGCAACCAAATTTTGCTTGAATATTTATTTGGAATTTTCTAACAATTGTTTGATAAAATAAAACTGACAAGTGAAGTGACTCAATTTATGAAAATGAGAAAAACATATCGAAGAGTTTAAATTTAAGCTGAGTATCTATAAATGTTTCGATCCACTCAACCTGACTGTTAGTAGTGACGATGATAATGAAAAAGTAATAAGCATTGACATAAGCATTTCTCAGCATCTGTTGAGTTTTCGATTATAGCGCAATTTTTTAAACAAAATTTAAACAAACATCTGAACAAAAAATATTTTCTTCATAAACAATTATACTTTAATTTTTCCTAATAAATAATGTCTCTTAAGAAAGAGTGGACAAAAATAATTAGAAATAGAAGTAGAAAAGAAATGTGTAAAAATAAATTCATAGTATCTAAACACAGCCATTCAAATGGACAAATTTTTGTTCACTATTTAGTTCGAAAACTATTGCTTGTTGAAAATGGAACAACGAGGATCGATTACATATTTTCCATTTATAGTTCTGTCTATAAAAATGCACGATAATATAAATATGCGGACAATATAAATTCACATTAATTATCTCTAACAAACAGAATGGATGAATATTTGCTATAGTGTGGGAAACGGTATTAAGTCAACTAGTTGAAGCGATAAAAGTGCACAATTTCATCTTCCAATTTAAAATTTTCGAAAATAGAATTGAAGACGCTTACTTAATGAAATACTAGCATTTCTGGCAGCAGTGGATGAAAATGATGAAAAATGGATCTCTCAAGTATTTGTAGATATTAAGCTTAAAACGAATGTTATTAAGTCAGCATTTGGTATGACACAAATCTATAGAAGTTAATGCATTTAGATTTAAATCTATCATGCAATATCCAAGCCTAATCTCCTGACCTGCGCATAGATTCACGTGTTGCTATTTTCATTTCTTTAAGAAAATCTGGTTGTTCCTGAAAACTGAATGAAACTCAATTGTCAGCAACAGCTGTTGCTTAAGGTTCCTTATTCGTGAAAATGATGTTTATCAATTACGATAAATTTTTAAAAGATTTGCTCTTGATGTCACAAATATTGTTATTATATGATAAATCTTCCTAATATATTAATTAATGAAATAATTTTATTGTGCACGAGTTAATTGGCTCAGATATAATTATTGCTTCGAGAATGCACTTAACACAATAGAAAATTCGTACAAAACAAAAGTCACTTCAGCTCTTTAATTTTTTAAACTTACTAAGAACTGTTTGAAGGTACTTGATATTTTAATTTTTAATTTCGTAATATAAAATTCTTCCATTTACCCATCAATTTTTAAAATTTGGCCAGCTTGCATGTATCATACAATATTCATTTATGAGTGTGTTAAAAGGATTTTCTCTGCACTTATAAAATTTGATATCTTAATGAATTTTAATCTTCGTTTCCATTGTTTCTTCGCAAATCAAATTAAATTGCAAATCACATTAAATTTCTTTGTAAATTAAAAATAAAATCTATATATTGCAGTTTAATCAGTCTCCTAACTACAAAAAATTTTTGCATTTTTTCGAAATTTGAAGTGGTAAAGAAAATATCTGCACAGCAATGTATCAACAGATGAATAAATTTGACTAAAATATAAATCGAATTGTGAAATATTGTAAAAAATCAGTGGAAGGTTCAATTTCTTTCATTGATAAGCAATAAATGTACGATTTTGAGAATTACTAAATTGCACCCAACTCTTCGATGATCCAGAAATTCTCAACAAAATTTCTGTAGAATGATGTAAAATCGATGATTAGCTTATTTATTTTAGTTTTATCCAGAGAACCGCTTTTGTTTTGCACAACAAAATCAGCTTGGCTTATTTTTTTCAACAATGATTGACGCTATATGAAAGAGCAAAACAGCAAATGAGAAGAAGTAAAGTAATCAAGCAAATAGCCGGTATGCGATGGCTAAAGCAATCAAGAGTTCAGGGTTAACAAATAATTAAATAAGCAAGTGTGTCAGTTCAAAAATTGCTAACATTTCTCAATGGTTCTATTAAGTAGTTCCTCATAAAATTTATTAAAACACGAATCTTTTGCAGCGTTAACAAATTTATTGCTTACTTGAGACTGTATTCGATAAGCCATAAATGTAGTCTCAACATTCAAAACCAGAATCGGAAATTGTAGACGAATTTTACGATTGCAGGTTTCCAATAGTGATTAAAATGCGTCTAAAATTGATCGCAAGTTTCTTAATTTCTTTAACTTAAATATTAGAGTGGTTTCGAATGAAAATATGAATTCAAAAATGTTGCGCAAATGACAATGTTTTTCTAAAGAATGCTAAATGTCATTTGTCTGCAAAATAAATGCTAAAAAACAGGTTAGAATGCTGTTTTTTACTTTACTCACAAAAAGACTTCAGGATAGTTTTGTTTAAATTGAATGGCACACAAAATAATTAGCCATTCAAGTTTTTCACTTTTCTCAAGGGTAATTTTCGAGTATTTCTATCGTTTGGACTCAGTTATTTCAAGATAATTACTTCTGATTCTGCCTGAAATCAAATTTTGTTAACTTTTCTAATAAAAAACCAATCATCCTTGTCTGTTCGTCCCCTCCTCCATGTCATTATATTTATATAAAAGGTATGTTGGCCTATTTGTCGATAACTGACATTAGTAATCTTTCTCATTCTTTTGTTATTCTCAACCAATAAATTTCATGCATGAAATCCTGAATGGCCATCTAGCAATTCAAATAAAATATGCGCTAAATGAGATATGATGAATTGACGGAATTCTTACCAACATAGGATCAAATTCTTTTTTCTTCAGATTTGGGTTCTTTGCAGCCATTGTATACATTCTGCTGCTCCCCTAAAGTGAATTAAAATGACAAGAAAACATTTTCAACTTAAATGAACTGTCTGATTCTCGTCAATTGGTTAAAATTTGTAAACTTAAATTAGATACATTTATTATGTTATATTTTAATAATGTTTCATCTAGTAATGTATTAATTTAAGTTCTTTCTCGTGCAGCCGTTTTTCATGCATAAAACCATTAATGTTTTTTTTTTTTTTTTTTTTTTTTAAATTTTTGGAAAATTTTATAAAAAAAAAAAACGAAAAAATTAAAAAAAATTTTCCGGACTATTTCTATTCCTAAAAA
>JARVGP010000119.1:0-77433 GCA_029876185.1 Mansonella ozzardi
AATAATAATAATAATAATAATAATAATAATAGTAATAATAATAATAATAATAATAGTAATAATAATAATAATAAGACAGTAATAAAAGTGATAAATAATAAATAGCAAGAAGTAAATAAACAGTAAATAGTAAGTAACAGTAGTAGTAATAGTAGGATTAGTTAAGCAGTGGTAATGGAAATTTTGCTGAGATTTAATGATGAGTTATTATTATTATTATTATTATTATCATCGTTATTATTATTATTATTATTTATTTATTATTAGTATTAAATGAGCAGCTAAAATTTGGAATTCACTTTCCTTGTCTTGAGTGAGTAAGGGAATAAAGTAATCACAGTTGATGATAAGGGAATGTTTTCCTTATAATAGGGGCATTATTTTTCCCAGTTGTTTAACTTGAATCAACTTTATTTTAAAAAATTGCAAACGTGCCATAATTTCATTTATCGCGTTTCTTATCACTGTTTCTACTACTCCTCGACACATTTTTAATGGATTTCAATTTATGATCGATTGCTATTGCAGTACTATCTGTTTTACTGACGCCAATATTACATGTGTTTAAGTGATTATATATATATATACATATATATGTTATCTTTTTCTTCTTCCATCATATTCTCTGAATAAAAACTTTTCACAGTGATATGTTCGATAATTCGGGAGGGTTTCAGATTTATTTCACAGATGTTACGGTTCTATTTTACCCAAGAATTACCACCAGTGGAATAGATGACATATATATATATGTTTAATTTTTTTCATGCTTAAAAAAATTATTCATAATAGTTTGTGAAATCGAACAGTTACCGTATGGTTGATTAGACAAAGTTATGTCTGGTCATGCTATGTTTGCTAACATATCAGTATTTAATATCTTTTAAAAAAAAGTGATCTTTAGAAAGAAATCAGAAATATCATGTTCCATTATTACATCATTAGTTCTCATACTATCTCCTTACTTTTCTTATCACATATTATGGTTGCATTCCTTATCACTTATCATTCCTAAGTCCTATTAACTAATTAGCTTTTTTTTGTAATTTTGCAATATTGAATTGGAATATAAGAAATGTCGGGAAAACTAAAATATATGTTGAACTTTTTGAAAAAATAGATGGAATTTATTTTTTAATAAATTATGATGGATTAATAAATTATTTAAATCTAATGTCATATATTTAGCATATGTAAGATTTGCTAATTAATTTGATGTGAAATGCATATTTGTTGCGAATGTCAGATCAATTCGTTTGTTCATAAGAAAGCATTGAATGAAATTGAACCATATGACATGAAAATGTACTTGGAAATATTTCCACAATAAATCTGTATTATTCTTACCAATGCAAATATTTGTGGTGTAATGCTCCGATTAAAATTTCAAAAAGTAATATTTTAAAATTTTGAGTTATTTTACCACATATTATCCGGAAGTAATAATACTGTGCGCGCAAAAAATTTTTTATTTCTATGTTTATTTTTTCTTTTTTTTTTTGCATTTGTTTGCAGAATGCTTTCAATGAAATGTTAAATTGCCACTGTAGTATTTAAACAAGAAGCAGTTCGTCCTTGGATTTTTCTCTTTTTTTTTTATTTTTCGATGATGTTTCTTTGCTTTGTGTGGCCTCGAAACTTTAAAACAAAAAGTTTTATTTTTGATAATTTGATGTGAAATTTTCGTTTTGTTTATAGATTGAAATAGATTGTTGCTATACTCTTCACTTTCATCGTACATTATCTGATAAGGCTTCATTTTTTATTTTCATTTCAATTTCAATCTTCAAAGTGTTCTTGCTTCTCTGATTCTTTTCCTTCAAATTTCATTCTTTTTCCGCTCTGTCTCTCTTTTACTCAATGGCAAAAAAACAGATTTAATCAGTGAAAAATACGAAAAAAAAAATTGAATGTTTAGTTTATGTAGGGAATGATAATTATAAATGTAAATATCATGGAACGTATGTATGTTATGTATCAGTATCACGTACTTCATTTACTTTTTGTATTTGATAATATAATTTTTTATAATTAATGAATTTGGACAAAATAGGTGCATTAATCTCCAACTATACATATCAACACACATATTAATTTCATTTCCATCAATTCCATTAATTTTAATTTCGAATTAATTTCGCATTAATTTCCAACTACATATCAACACAACAACATACATATCAATTATTCATGTCGTAAAGATAGTAAATATCTATAATTATATTTGAACAAAATAGGTTTATAATTGCTTAATTAAATTCATAATAGATCTAATGCCTCATTTAAAAGATGATGAATCGATAAGTCTTTCTGGTTCAAAGAACTTTGTACCAAAACTAGGAATTTAAGTATAAAATTAATTTTTAGCAATGAAATGTTTGTAGAATGATAATTATACCATAAAGTATTCTTGTAATTTATTGCATTAACACTTTCCATATGTACCAGTATCACTGTGGTAGAATATAAATAAAATTTAATGAGTATTAATCATTTGCACTTATTTTTTTTCAGTTAATTGAATCGACTAAAAAATCAAAATTAATTTTAAATGTTTCCTTTTTTGTTTTTTTTTTTTTTTTTTTAAAGGAAGAAACGATTGAAAAGGAATAAAAGAAAAGGAAAAACGATGCATTTATATTGAATGAGTAAAATATTGTTGATTTAATGATAACAAATGAACCACAGACAATTGCGCATCATCAGTTTTCGATCATTACTATATTCCTTATAGCTTACGGAAATTATTCCCCCCACAGTAACTGTTTATTTATTTACCACTTTTATTGCGCTATTGCTATTGCTGCTACTGTATTACTTTGCCTGTCACCGTTACTGTAATCAAATAAGGCAAGAAATTGCAAACAGAACGACGGAAAGAACGATTTTATATTGCGAAGCATTTTTTTTATCTCATCTTTTGTCTTTGAAATCATCATCGACTGTCAATTCATCACAAAATTTCTAACTGATTATTTTGAATTTTAATTACGCTTTGTTAGGTTAAATTGTTGAAAATTGGCGGAATATTACATTTGGTTAGTTTAAAGTAAGTTCACCAAATTCATTCACTTTTTTTTTTTTTTTTTTTAAACTGATTAACGATTCTTAGTTATAGAAAACATTAATTAAGAAAATATAAACTTTCTTCTCAGTTCAATTTGTAACAGACGTTGTGTATTGTCAAGTAATTGTCAGTATCTATGAATTTTATAATAATCAACTTTCCGAAAAATTTTATTCTTGTTCATTTTCATGTTCTGTTCTAGTAGTTCATCAGAGTTGATATTTTCAGGATAAAAGACATTCTTTCTTGCACCAAATAAAGATGCCAAGTGCTGATGATGTATTTCGGCAATTCGAAATTGAATTAGATGATGGTCGCGAACCGGTCTTTCATGGTGATGAATTGATAACCGGTAAATTAAGAATTGAACTGAAGAGACCGATGACAATTCAAGCCATCAAATTGCAATTTAAAGGACGTGCTGCTTGTATAAAAAGGGATTCTTCCAAAGGAGCTGAAGTTGAAAAGGTTCAAAAAGATTATGTTTTGCTGCTAATCGTCGCCTATTAATTCAAATTTCTGATCATTAAAATCCAGAATTTGCCAAGATTCAAAATTTGAAAATTTCTATTACTGTTATAATTTCAGGAATTCGTTCTTAAGGTTTTTATAAAAGCTGACAGTCTGCAAATTTGCATATTCTTACTTACTTTCCTATTCTTACATTCTGTTTATTATTGTAGGTTTACTTTGATAGAGATTTCACGTTACTGGAAAGGCCACCTGGTCGACCGGAACCGGGACATTTTCCATGGATCGCTAATTATTTATATTGTTTGCCATTTGAATGCCCGTTACCTTTGGGTTGTCCAACTTCATACGAAAGTCCTCATGGATTTATTCGATATTTCATTCGAGCTACTGTTATCGAAGAAGCTGGAACTGATTCTGTAAATTTCGATTAAATAATTAATCTATTTATGAGTTTTTAAAAAGTAATACAGAAAAATTCACTGTCTGGAAAATGGAGTTTTAATAGATTAATTTAACTTTATTATCTGTCACCGAACAAACGCTAAGATAAATTACTGTTCGTTAATGCTCATATTTATCCACTAAATTTTATCGTTTGCATGCTGCAATTGAATAAAAATAAACATTTAGCGAGAATATATCGCGAAAAAGCCGATCTCAGTGATTGCACCAGTGGAATCATTTATGGAATTGGCCACTCAGCCGATTGGTATCTCAGAAACAGTATCATTTGGTAGTTGTTGTTGTCGCGGAAAATTGATCGCTGAAGTACGCTTGCCAAAATCTGCTTATGCACCGGGTGAAACAGTTATTGGTTCTATCAAAATTGATAATCGACATTCAAGGCATATAGTTGATCAGGTGATGGATTTTTCTAGACGTTTTTATTTTTTGGAATTTAATTCAAACTGAAAAGTCGAAATTTACCAATTTAACAAATCAATTTCGAAATCTTATGTAGGTTTCAAATTTGGTTTGTTAAACAAATTATAAGTGAAGTAAATTTTTATCAAGATTTCAAAACAGATTTATAATTATAGAATTAAAACTAATGATTTTTTTTTTTTGAGATGGAACTCCGTTTAGTGGACCGAGTACAATGTGTTGATTCTAAGAATAATAATACATTACCTAATCGGACATTGATTATACGTCGGCTAGAGAAACATGATGCTGTCAAATCAAAGAGCTTGTTGGAAAGAGATGAAGTATTTTTCTTACAAATTCCTGCTTTGGCGCCAACTATAGGTTTACTTTTTTTGCTTGTCTTTTTTTTAAATTAATTGTTTGTGTTATTAAGTAATTCTACTTGGATGCTTAATCCTAACGTGAAAAAAGATGCGACTTATGTGACGATTTTTCTTAATAAATAACTTAAGCTAGTAGAAGAGTAAAGTGGGATATTTAACCGAAGTAATGTGTGAGTGATTGTCATAAAATGATCTTTGTCGAGCGCCATCTTTACCAATTCTAGGGACAAAATTACGTAAATTATCTGTTACTAATCATACCACAGCTGCGGATACTGAAGCCACAATGACGCCAGATCAGCCAGTATTGAATCCCACTGCTCTTTTAGTCAAATTTCAAGAATCTCCAAGCAGCGCAACTTTGAGATTTCGAAAGAAACCCTTTTTGCGAGTTGAATATGCCATACAAGTATGTTTATTAGTGTTGCTTTATGTTATCTACGGTTGTTTTAAGGAGGATGAGAATTCGAAAAATTATAATAAATTCATTGCATTTAATGACTTATTACTAAAATTTATGGTAGTGAAATCCTTACTCTCTCCTCTGCTAGATAAGTAGATAGACTATGTGTCGTTAGAATTAATTAACTGCTTCATTCAGTTTTGTTGTAATTACAAGTTGCAGTTATCACTTGGCGATTACTTATTACTGGAATTACCGATAACAATTTTACCATTACCATGTCGAGGTAGCAATATCCACTACCAGCCATTTGTGGGTGGCGCACAACCTATACCGGAAAGCGATGAATCTGGGAAATTCATCTATGGTGATGGTTTCATGTTTACTCCGCAGTATAATGTACTCGTTCCATCTGTCAACAATTATTCATCTAAAGGTGCTGTAATTACCAATTCGGGAACTGCAACTACAGTAGCGAATGCATCACAATCAAACGGTAACACTGAAAATGGTATCAATAGATGATACTGAAAAGTAACCGTATGAGGATGGCGATACTGAAAGATTGATAGCAATAATCTGTGAAAAACTTCTCAAATATCGTGTGTTGTTGAATGGTGAAAATAGCAGTGTTCATTAATTTGTAGTTAAGAGTTATTCACAGTAATTATTAACTCGACCATCTTCACTTCTGTCATTTATTGTTTATCGTTAGTGAATCTGATGATTAAGATTATTGCATAACGTTGAAGAGATCTGTTGGGAGTGATTTATACTCAAAATTATGTTCGAACTATAAGTTCTAGTTATTCACTTCATGTTAATTTTACATTCTTCTCACTTCTCTTCGCTATTTTTATTGCATTATTTAAATAATTTTTGGCCTGTTGTCACATAAACAAGTAATAAAATATCACCTAAATCTAAACATATTTTTTCGCAAATCATATCATGTTTATACCATTTAAGAGACACATAAAATTTTATGCATTGTCATATATCAAGAGCTCTTTATTTTTTCTGCACTAATGCTTACGGTGCTTATAGCGTATAGATATATCAAAAAGATTTATATTATTAAAGATAAAACCGTCTCATTGAAAATACCTGTTTTTTAAATAGTGGACAAATACACGTCATTGTTAGTGAAGAGCAATTATAAAACTTAACGAACGAAATAGCTTCAGACCAGGGAGAATACAGTTTAATAGTACCTTGGAACTAAATCTGTTTGAACAACATTCAGTAGCTTATTCGTTTTGACCGATGTGATCATGGATTAAGAACTGGATGAATAGCGTTGAAAATTACACATGAACATCTGCATTACATGCAAGACCTTGGTGTTAATGGTCAATGATCCAGAATGTTCATAATTATTATAATTTGCCCACAAATCGGACCTGATTGCGTTATCTTTGTAATAAAAAGTAACACATATTTATGTATAATCGCTTAATCATAGCACGAACAGCAAGTCATTTATCAATTTCCCATGTCATGAATAAATAATCGCTCAAACAAACTACAAATTGTTCGGAAATATATACCATGGAAGCAAAATATTTGGTGAAATCGATTTCAGAATTCATTTGGTGCAAAAATTTCAAAAGTTCCCAACATAATAATTTGCATTATTATGCTGAACCATGTTCCGGAGAATACGCACAGTTTCAAATCTATACAGATACTGTCAATAATAATATGAATTCACTATCACCACGGGAGCTGTTATCAAAAAATCTTATTGATACACAATAAAATGAAACTCGAGTGAGCCTAACGTGCAAATTTCTTCGAATTTCATTAAATGTAAGAAAAAAATACAAGATTTGCCTATGAAATATTGCAGGAAAAGATTGTCGAGGATCATTTAACATTGAAAAGCAAACAAAATTCAGACTACCTTGTTAAGGACAAGTTTCATCAATTCATTGGATTTGATACCCCTGTAAACTCAATTCACAAAGACCTGGAAAGTATTTCAAACCAAAACTTATAAACAAATAGCAAACAAACTATTTTTTTTCGAAAGATTCTGAAAATTAAAAATTTAAATTGGTTGAATTTGATGGTGATGACAATGAAACAAGATGCAAGATGCTACCAATTTTCTGTATTAATTCGTTAAGATCGATGAAATGTGTTAAAATCATAAGCGCTAACCAAGACAAGATCACAAACCCAGCTCGGGTCCTGAAAATCACAAAACTGATGACACTATAGCGAAAAAGAATTTAATAAACTGAAAATAAATAAAAAAATCATTAATTAAATAAACCTTTGAAAAACCAAAAGAACTTATTCTTAGAATAATAACAAACCTGGTACCAGTGAAAGGTTTAACAAAATCAAGAGCAAAAGAGACAATAAGCAACACAAGCTTGATAAATTCCACCAGAATATTTGTCCCAGAAAGCATTACTGAATTGAATGTTGTTTGTGGTCGAGTTTCTGTCCATTCCTTCACATTTACTTCCATCCGTATCATCTGAAAAAAAGAAATTTTGAATTGGCAAAATCACTTTATCATAATTTACGATCTGAATCTGTCTCATAATCTGTTAACCTTCAGACCAGCCAAAAAGGAAAAATGACAATTTTTCTGTATTCTATATCATGCCACTTTGAATATTTGCTCAAAGATCAGTTTGATAGTAGGAAGTGAATTTCGCGATAATCCTAACGATACTAATATATTGCGAAAATTCTGAATTAAATCCAGATTATATTATCCCTTGATGAAAGTACGAATTCACCTTATTCTGAGTACTTTCAATGTTTTCTTCAATGGAGCGAAAACGGTCACTGTACTGATAATCCATACGTGTGGCAATCGTGTTGAGATCAGATTTAAGCGCAATCATTTCAGCCTGATGCAATTCAATCGTTTCATTCAACATTTCTTCAAGCCTCTAAAAATTTACAAATTACTTGTTAGACTATCACATGAATCTCATGAAGGAATGATAAAAACAAAATATTTTTCTTGGTTGCGTGCTCAGGCAAGTCTAATTTCTATCTGAATTTATACGCCGATCATAGATAAAACCTAAAAACATAATCAATCAAAATAATTCAAACTTTTCATCCCAACGAACCTGTGTTTTGATCCTTTCTTCATGAAGCGCACTGTTGAAATAATTGAATTCAGATTTATTTTGGGTCTAAATTTTTAAATGATGAGAAGTAATAAATGATAACAAATATTTTCGAGAAATAAAAATGTATCATTACAATCATTATAAACAAAGATAAAGAAACAATCCGCCCAAAAATTATTCACTGCAAATGTAGTTCAGGACTGTACGGACAGCAAAACTATTTGGTGTAAAAAACCCGTGATTAATTTCTGTAACCGATGGGAGCTTTATTTAAAAGAAAAGCCGTTTGGAGAAGTTTACAATGGATGCTAATGAACCATCCTCAATCGACCAGTAAGTGGTATAATACCTTTTTGAATTATTCGTTGCATCAAATTTATCGTTCAGAAGAGTTTTAAAATACCGAATTCAATATTCTCTGCCCAATTGCATTTTCGGATAATATTATCAAAGGATAGAGAAGATATTAGAGATATACAAATCAATTTACCTGTAACTTATTTAGCTGCTCAAGCAGTGCTTGACTCTGCACTTTCAAGTTTTGTATATCACTACGCAATTCAGCTACAGTATTTGCAGCAGTAAATCTGATTTCTGGTTCGTTTCGAGATAGCGCTTCTGACTGAGATGAGGTCGCCAGGTTATCGAGATCAAATGCCATTGAAGGCAGTGTTTCATTACGTTTATGTCCGCGCTTAGCAGGTGATGGTGCTACATCACAGTTTTCGAAATCCAACTTGTGTGTCCTGAAAAACAATTCCGATTCCTATATACAGTAAAATAACATAAGAATAAACAGATAGGTAAAATTACGCAAAGCAAAAAAAGCGAACTACTAAGAAAAACAAACCTATTATTCTGAGTATCAGAATAAAAAGTGGAATGACCCACATTAGACGGATCATTTCCAATACTATCTGGTATATTGTCCGCTGATCCAAAAGTACTTTTGATTATATGTGCTATACCACGTGGTGCAGACATCACTTCCCGAAGCAATGGACCCGTTTTTCTAAAAATATGATCGCATACTTTTCAAGAACTATTAAAATAGCGATGTCAAGAAGCCATTTGTCATATTTGATTCCAATGCTTGTGCAACTTCACACTCTCAACGATAATTAAGGGATCCAGCAGAGGATCTAGAAAACAAAAAATTCTGTAAGTCATCCGCATATCTGATCAAAAACTAGACTAAATGATCTGTAACGAAATGTTAAAACACAGAAGAATAGTATTAGCAGATTATTAAATGAATCAAAGCTTCATTTTCATTCTGCAAATTGAGTAAAACTTGGTTTCACATAAAAGAGATGTTGGGGCACTTGGCAATTTAGCCATCTGACATAACAGTGCCATTTAATAGAGAAAGGAAAAAATTCTTTAACAAAGCCACGAACCTAATATTATTAAGGACAACATTTTTAGATGAAAGTTCGGTAACAATTCCCATATTCAGCTCCGCTAATTTCGATTGCAGTTGATCCAATTTTTTCTAAAACAGTGTTATATAATTTCCTCTTGCCGCTATTTAAAACATAATATATTGTGATATTAGGGTTCAGTTTCAGTATCCTTGTTATTTCCAGTAAGCGCCATCAATTGCAGTGGCTAATCTACATAGGACTTTTCTATCAAGTTTCCCTCTTTCTACTGTCAAATTCTTTGCGATGAACTTTACCTACCGTTATAAGAATGAAAAAAAAAAAAATTGCAGTGGTGCGGAATGCAACCACGATGTACTGAAATGGGAAATAAGACCAAAGTCTTAAGCTACATGATTCTTCAACAAAGAATAATTAATAACTTTTCAGGAGCCATATCAATATATGTCATTCCTCAAACTAAAAGTTGAAATAACCTTTAAATGTTCAATTTCTTGTGAACTTTTCTTGTTTTTTTTCTCGAAATGTTGCCGAACACGTGCTAATTGTGGATTTTCGTTGCCACCTTCCATACTGCTAGTCATGGACAAGAAATCATCAACATCCGCTGAAAGATAATTTTGATTAACAAACATGAAGTAGATTGGAAAAGAGCTCAAAAAGTTTTATACTCCTAACTAAAAAAAATAAACAAAATAATGGATACCCTCTCTAGCAAGAGAAATGCGGGATAATCTTTCCTTGATTTGTTCTATTTTGCGCTCAATGCGTGACCGATCATCCAAGCTGATATCATCCACACCACCAGTATGTGATGCTCCTCCATCTGATGAACGCAAACTCCATGTACCATCTAACTGAAATTAACCCAATTTTTGCAAGACAAATTTGTTAAAATTTTAATCCGAAATATCAACACAATTTAATGCAATTACTCATTTTATTTAATAAGAAAAATGGTTTTCTTCAGTTAAGCCGAGTCAATTAATAAGGACATCTGACATTCAAAAAAAAAACACGTCGTTAATTGGAAACTTCAGGAAAGTAGAATGCAATATTAACGATGATACGTTATTATGTAATTATTTTCGATTTGCCATTCAATGATATGCTACACATATAACAGTTATCACTTGTAAAGCCAATGGTGATAAACAATATATGTTAATACTTGCGATATATAAACAAAAAATACTAATCAAATTTATCCTGAAAAAAATGAACGAAAGGAAACCTCGAGATGTGAGTCGTGTTTTGTGCCTGGTGTTAACATTTGAAAAATATGTAAATGATACCGGCACTTGCTAGTATCTGGTTCCTCAGATAAACACCTCGGACAAATGGTACAACTACATTTGTCTTATCAAACCACAATCACTTTTCCACTTTTTCTGCAAAATAGTACTGATAATAATAGTAACGATGAATTGAAATATTAAAATCTGAAATATTTTTCACGAATTATCGAAAATATATTTCAGATAAACTATTAAGTTATTATCTAATTTGATATAATTTAATTACTAACTTTTCAAATTATTGTTCAAAAATTAATGCACAAAAACAATTGTAACATTCATCTCCATGTGATATTGAAACAAGCATTAATATGTACAAAAATATAAACAATACAATTGGTAACAGAAAATGGAATGAATAAAATATAAAATGAAGAAATTATAAAAATATTGCGAGATGGAAGGAAGAAAAAAAGAGATGTAGTGAACTTTGAACTCTCCAAACTAATATCTAAGCGAAACCTTGATAGAGCATTAATTTAAACCCCGCAATGCAGAATAATCCACTCCTGGGATCATAATTTTCGTGATGCTCTGTTGGACGTCCATTTTATAAGTGCCGCTTGTGAAAGATAATCTAGTATGAAACTGGTATGGCAATGAGATAAGACATAGATGTCACATTGAGGGTATCGGTAAAGTGCGGGATTAATGCAACGGGAAATGTATTTAAACTACAATCTCATTTGAAAATATTTGGTGGGAAAATGGATAATCTGTAGGATAAATTTAGCAAAATGACCTCTCATTTTAAATGACCCATTCGAGGCAACTTAAACTTCTTGATAGGAAAATAATTTTATCGATTGTAAAATGGATTCATTTTCGATTGTATTGATTATGGAAGTTGTAAAATTTCAAGTATAAGGAAAGTTTAGATATTATGGACTGCAAGTAACATAAACTTTTCTGTGATATCAGCAAAGGTTATCAGCTAGGTAAATTTGTAAAAGTGATAGTTAATTTAGTGAAATAAACTGAATGAAATCATCATTATGAAAAGGAAGAAAATACGTAATGAAATGTAGAGTAGTGTGAATGATGAAGAAATGATACCAAATTGGGAGTAGATGATGATTCATTGAATTGGTGAACTTAACAGGTTGTGGTGATAAGCGAAAAATAAAAATTTGGACGATAGAAGTGAAAGGGTTATAGTGGATGGATTCACTTTCAAATTGCTCTCTCCATCGATACGTCAAAAATATTTAATATTGTGTCACTTTGCATCATCGTTACAACAGTGTATTTATTTTTTGTTGAAAGTTTTTTTCTCTTTTTTTTCACTCATCTTGTTTCGTGTTATTTTGTTATTTATTGTCTGCAGTTTGTAAACACAGATCTCTGATAATTAGATCATTGTACTGATTTGTTGAGTGCACGATTATTACTGATTTCGAGTTTGTGGCGATAATTGAATTTTACATAACATTCCCATTCTTTCTTTTAAATATGAATGAAAATAGTTCATTCATATTTTTAAAAATGTGCGTAAACGAGTGGTGTAGACTGATGATATGAACCTATCAATTATTTGCGCTAAAAGCTATAATGATAATGTATAAGTATATTATCATTATATTTTGAAACATAGTAGAAAGTAGACGGTTCAATGAAACTAAAATTTTCCAGAGAATGGATTAGACGAATTAGTTTTGCAATTGTTACCGCATAGGACTTTTTGGAACAATCGATGCAAGCCATTTCGGTATCAATTTGTTGTATTAACAAAGATTATTTCCAATTTTGTAAAATTTAAAAATTGCAAACTACTAACAATTTGCTAGCAATCATATAATATTGCTCACAAAGTGACAGTGTACAAGTTAAATTTGGGTAGTGATTGGAGTTGGAGACATTATAGTTTCTTTTTTTCACCGCACATACTTTTCAAAAATTATTAATCAGCAAGAACTTTGCTGACAGGCTTAAAAAATGATAAGAGCAAATTAGTGCAGTTTATTTTTCAAATCTAATTATTTTTGACTCTGTTATTTCAGAAGTCATTTAGTTACATGAAATTTTTGATACAAGAAAACAGTTCCTAAAAATTAAAATGGAATCATTTATATGATTTGTAATGAATGTAGTACAATCGCATTATTCTGGAGTGATTCCGACGATCGATAAGATATGAGATTGGGATTACGCAGTGACTGAACTCTATATGATGCCAACTCATATTCAAATAAATGCATGTTGATCCATGAATACGGCCATTATGTGTTCTTGGCACTGAAAGTACCAGTATCTTAAGAGCCTGATAGCATTATTTAATTGACAATATATGATTTCTGCGTACTTAACGAAAGATACCATTCTTAAAAATTCAGACTGCCAAATGAACAAACAATTTTAAAATAAATACCAAGTTTTATGTACGGTTTGAAATTAAAAAGATAGAAAAAGTCTTTTTACGCTAGGATAATTAACATCACTTGTTCACAGCTTAGTCAAGGTTTTTTTTTTTTTTTATAAAAAAGCCAATAAATCCCTTATCGTTTGCTTTGTCATTGTTTGTCGCTACTGAATTTTTTGGTGAAAGAAGTATTATTTTACCGAAAAATGACAGCGTAGTTTTTAAATTTTTAATAAATAGGATGAGATTTCACCCGAAGTTTTCATTCACAAGCGCTGGACATTTTGTTTTAATTCGAAATGTATAGTTTAGTGTTGGCTGTAACGAATGAAGCATTGCAGGAATTGAGTTTTGACAAGCTAAAACGTTCTAAATTTCATGTTTCTACACTGAGGTTTTACAAAAATATGAAAAACGAATGGTGAACCATTTGCAAGCGATCGATAGTATCAATGAGTTATTTCATTTATTTGTATCACTTCCTTTAAAATTCTTTGTTCATTTGGCAATCTGAATTTTTAAGAATGGTATCTTTCGTTAAGTATGCAAAAATCATATGTTGTCAATTAAATAATGCTATCGGGCTCTTAAGACACCGGTCTTTCAGTGCCAAGAACACATAATGGCTGTATTCATGGATCAACATGCATTAATTGAATACGAGTTCTCGTGCTTAAAATTTATTTTCCATTTTTGTTACATAATACTTTTTCATGGCGAAAATTACCGATTCGAATCTTGTTCATTTTTACAAGAAAATGGGTTTTTACAGACTGCAGAGTTATATAAGAAAACAAGTTTTTATGAATTGAATTTGTGAAATATAATTTCCATACGGTCGTGGGTAAAATCAGAGCAATAGTGAAGATAGAATCAGAAAGTGCAGAAAAAGAGAATAAAATCGGGGCTGAACAGTACGAAGCACAGAAATAGCCAATGGGAGAGTGGTCGAAGAAATTTTTCACTTCCGTGGAAATTGTGACAAATCTGGTATATGATGCAACTCATTTTTCGTTGGCACTTATTGCTTATTGGTGTGGCAAGATGCTTCAGTCTAACAAGATTTCTAACCTGACTAAACTAGATCCTATTAGCCAACTGTCGACAAATGTTTGCCGCATTTTGGGACAAAATCCAGGGCCTTTTACGCTTCAGGGAACTAATACGTATTTGGTTGGAGCCACCGAAAGGTGAGCACTTCGTATTTTCTTTTTCTACACTTTTTGTAAAATCAGTAAAAAAACATTCACCTTAATTAACTTTGATAGTTTGAAGATCCATTACTATGCTAAGTTCAAGCTCATTCACGAATCACTTGCTGAATAATTAAATGAGGGTGAATTAAGTGATATTCTAAGCTGAGCTGATTAATTCACTAAAATGAAATCTGAATCGACGTGATGCTTAAATATCTGGAAATTTCTTCCACCCGTCTAATCATATATATTGCTTGAATGTTGATTAATTTATGGTGTTACTGCAACGACTGGTTTAGACATGTTTTGAATCATTTTTTTGCTGATGAAAGAAGTGATTGTTGTTTATGTTATTGAGATTGACAAAATGGGAAAAAATAATAATGAAATTTCATCTATTTTAGGATGATTATTATATAAGAAGTCGTAAGACTGTAAGACATTCTGAGTAAAGAAATCAAAATTTTTAATTCGATTTCGCTAGAATCGTTTTCTCATCTAAAAACCAAATTCTGTTGGAGTCCGAGGAATTCACTTCTGAAAGAAGTTGGAAAGCTAGAGCTTTCGAAACATGTGTCTTTAATGTAAGATAACTCATCGCTTTGCTGAATTATTGACTTCACATATAATACGTTGTGATGGCAAATAAAACAGAACTAACAATGCTAGTATTGCAGCGTTCATCCATTTTTATTTTCTATCCTTAAATCTTTATATTCTAACTACTAATAATTAACGTTAGTTTTTTCGAAATCAAAATATAATTTTCTTTGTGTTTCAGAAAAATTTTAATCGATTGTGGTGACAGTGGAGTGAAGCAATACATCAATTATTTGAAGGAAGCGCTAGGTAATAATACTATAAGTTTAATTATTTGTACACACTGGCATAATGATCATGTTGGCGGCATACCGAATATTTTCGAACACGTAAGTTAGAATTTCAAGGTACCTTTAACATTCTCCGATTTTAGTTTCTTGATGGGTTTCTTTACAAGTTCATTCTGCTGACGAATGTTGAGTTAAGATCAGTTAAACTTTCTGTTTTTTGATTAAGTCATAGCTATGATCGAATTTTCCATTATGATTAACTATGCAGAAGTATATGACTCTATGGGTATGTTCGACTGCGTGCAATAAAATAAAGTACAAAACGAGTTTAATGCTATCATTAAAGGTAACAAATGGATCAGTACCAGTTTATAAACTTAAAAAAACAGATTCACAGGAAATAAGCAACATAAAATTTGATTACATATCATCAGGAAGTGTCGTTACGGCTCCTGGAGTCACTCTTAGGTAATGTTTCAAATTTTTTTATAAGTCCTTGTTCAACCCTGATTTGCAGTAAGGATAGGCATTATAGGCTCTCCTTGTTCACCAAATATTATGGTACAAATTCATATCGTAGAGCAGCATATCAGTGTTGAATTTCCTATGAGCTTTCCTGATATGTTTGAATATAAATTTTTTCTCTGGAAATTTAATTTGAAATCGTTAGGAAATATGTATTCGTCTTTTTAAGTTCATGTTAATTCTTAATTGAACATAAGTAAAGCAATATATGAACTTTAGATAATTACAGATGTATTGCGACACCAGGGCATACATCCGATCATATCTGCCTTTACTTTGAGGAAGAAGGTAGTCTCTTCAGCGGTGATTGCATACTTGGTGAAGGTACTGCTGTATTTGAAGATTTGTCTGATTATATGCATTCATTGGATACGCTATCGAAACTCAATATTAATAGGTATATGCGTTAACTTTTTTCTGTTGTTGCTATAAAAAATACACAACAGTTATTACAAATCTTACTGATAATGAAGGATAACTTATAGGATATATCCAGGACATGGAGCAGTTATCGAAAAAGGCTTGGAAAAAATTAATGAATATATAAGACACCGAAAAAAGCGAGAAGATGATATATTGAAGATAATGGAAAATCAGGCAGTGACATCTACCATGCAAATTACTAATTTAATTTATAAAATAAGTTTTCCCATTGCTTTTTACAATTGTATTTGCAATCAAACTCTGATAAAAGTTTGGTTGCAAATGCCATTTTCTATTTCGCTTTGTTAAACAGGACATTAAAAGCTGGCTGAGTGAGGGTCACGTTTTAAGAAAGATTACCTTGCGAATTCCTTTCGGTAAATTCTATGCATTTTGCTAATTATTTATCCAGTCTGCGTTTTAGGATATATCTTGGTCAATTAAACTGGGAGCCATGAACAATGTGAATCAGCATTTAACAAAGCTCGTGAAAGAGAATAAGGTTGAAAGAGTCGGTTTTGATAGTTATCGCCTAAACAGTGTTCATAACGCCGACATAGGGCATACAACTACTTGTGCTCATAACTGATATGTTTAGCTTGTTATATATGCGGCGTAAATATTCACTTGTTAAAAAAAGTGAGCATCTCAATAAATAAAGACGTAGTAAACAAAAAAAAAATTTTTTTCTTAAATAAATCATTAATCATCTTTGTAAATTGAATAGGTGTTATGCAGCATCCATCACAAGTGTGAAGAACAATTATTGAGTTAATGATAAAAACAGTTGCTTTATTCTTGATATAAAGGAAATAACTAGAATGGATAGCTGATATTCAAAATCTGCTGACAAGTGCTGATTGATAATAGGATCAGAAATAGGGTAAGCGTAGTATCAGAAATAGGGTAAGCGTAGTCAGATATATTAGTCAATAAAACATATAAGTTACTGTTAATTCTATTTCTGGGCTGATATCAACCTATTCATGAAAGACGACCCTTAGTTTTCCAAAAAAAAAAAAGCATTCAGATGTTACGTTGCGTTAAAAGTCGTTATAAGCACATTCATACTAACAGCTACTTATTAACCTTAATTCGATCTTTTGATTGAATCTCCTGTAATATATTTCAGATATCTGTCATCAAAAAATCATTAAATTTACTTCTTTAGACACTCATTTTTTAATATAGGAAATTTTATCAGTTGAACGAACTACATTACTTATTTAGTTTGTTTAATTCATTCTATTATTCTCAGCTGCCGTAGTGATCAGACTTACTTGTTTATTTTTTTTTTCATTACAACGAAACTTTCTTTCACAGTGTTTGCGAAAGAAAAGTGTAGAACAAATTTTTATTAACTCTGTTCCATTTTCAATATTTTGGATAATCAAACAAATTCTTCACTTACTATTCATACTTATCTGATTTTAACTGATCCAAATGTATTCATTTTTGATCCATTTTACTGAAATCTCAGTTAAGCTCGTGTGCATATTATCGCTTTACCTATTTAAAAGTTACATGTCTTACTTTAACATATGTGTAAATGCGGAGATTGGAATTGGTACAAGTGAAGGCAAGGCCTGCTGCTTTATCATTTTGTCATCTTTTTCATCATTTTAAAAAGTAGTGAGTGATTTTCTGATGATAGTTTGTATTTCCCTGCTTACTTTCCTTTATGTTGATACATTTCTTCATACTTTATATGTTTGCAACTCTTTGAATTGATTTGGAATCATCAATAAATCATTAATCATCATAAATACCTCCTCTATCTCTTTCCACAATTCACCATTTATAATATGTTTACATTATTGCAATTGTCCGTTCATTCTGTGTCTAAATAGCGCCAAAGCATATTTTAGTTCGAGATAGAAACATGTATACACCGTATATGTTGCACTTTCGAATTGAATGTTAATATCAAAAAATGAAATATTAATGCTAGAAAGTTCCCTCAGTAAAAAGAGTAAAATATTCGCGATACTTTCCAATGCCTGTATCTGTATCGTATAGCTGTACTTTTGTCAAATTTTGAATTCTGTCTCTTATATTATCTCTTATAATTTAATTTTTTGAACTAATTTTTGTGATTCAAATAAATAAGATTCTTTCGATCATCATGACCTATACGATTACATCAATCTAGTCAATTTACTATTTTCAGGATGTGCATCCTGAATTAGCCTGAAGTGTTCATAAAATACACAGAAAGATGATTTAATCCATTTATTATTATTGTCACGAAAAATGTAATGCAACAATTGGACCTTAGAATTAATTACTGAGAAGATATTTGTTTAGGATTTTTTTATTGTACAATTAAAAGTGTGGTTGATGGGAAGAATTTGACAAAATACAAGAGAACAAATATCTTTTTCGGATTTAACCGCACCTATATCAGAAAAAAATGAGATGTGGAGCAGTTTGTGCAATTTGTAATTTATTAGTTGAAAAAATTCTATTTTCTATACTTCTTTCTCCACTGTATTCTCTTCCATCAATATTAGAGATCGAAATCGGAGAGGGTTTGACAGCACAGTAATTTGTTGACGATCGATCTCTTGATTATAAATTCATCTGATTTAGAGATGGACAGAACTACCGTTAGTGATACTGGTGTATCTTCCTTAACAATCTTTACCGGTCCCTTTTGTCATTTACTTGTCACTGTTACTCCTACTGGAATATTACATTCATCACGATAGGAAAATATTAACATATAACATACAAGCTCTCATTATTGTTGTTGTCGTTGTCGTTGTTTATTATTTGCGGAACAGTTTGAGATATGATCCACAGAGTAAAGATACTTCATAGATGCCATTTTGTCAAGACAGGAAAGATTGATAAAATCTCGTATGTGTTACGTATGTCTGTGTATTTGATCGATCGATCATGATTCATTTCATGTTATCATGTTATCATGAAATGAATCAAATCATATTTGAGAGTATTTTCAGCCGTAATATTCCAATCACAGTTATGATTGAAGCAATTTTTCGAGAACACTTGATTACAACTGTTGCAATTTTTGTTGTTTGCTTCATCAGAAATGGAAATATTGCAATAACTGCAAGAAAAGTATGGACTGAACAAGATGAAGCTCGAAGGATCCAACAGGTTGTTCAGTACAAATTCCACTAATTCGCTTCATTTTTCACTTCGATTAAATTTCCTTAAATGAAATATTTGAAAATATATTTGATTCTTACCATAAAACGAATATTTTTCACTCAATTATCGTAGTTTTGGAAGCAACAAAAAAAAAAAAAAACTTTCATAAATGTTACTTTTGTTTATTCCGTTCTGTAAGTAAAAGTCTAAAATCATTTCCTGCCAGTGTTTTTTTACGCTCTGTATCGTAAAATCTTCCTTATTCCACATAAACTAAGCGCAATCGTTCCTCATATCACTGTGAGGAACATTGATGTCAGTCTTTCATCACAACAGAATCTACACTAAAATAACATCATCTAAAATGAAATAAAATCTGTAATTCTTTTGTTCAAGGCTTAAAAATTTTGCTCAAATTCTTAAGAAAATTTGCATTTTCAAAAGTGATTGGATTCAAAATTTTCAATTTTGTTCGCTAGACTGTAAAAAGTTGTTTAGTCCTAGAATGAAATGAATTGAAGATAATGGAAGCGGAAGAGATGGAATATGAAATGGAACAACGCTCTCAGTCTGTTGTTATGGCTGGAGATGATCGAGATAATCAGCACAATTATCCGATAATTGAACCTTATCACTATATAAAAGAAACATTGCCATCAGTTACATTTCCCACTGTCATTACTACCATATCATCAGGTGATTTATTAATACACTTATCTTTACTGAATAAAGCGAAGATTTGGGATATTCCTCATTTAATAGCTATGAGCAGTTCTTTCATTCGATTTCAGTTTTTTTCCTTGATTAACTTTTCATCATTCCAAACAACTTTTTTTCGAAATTATTTAAATTGCTTCGAAGAAGGTGTATTCGAAATTGAAATATTTCAGATGTGATTTTTTTTTGAATGATAGAAATAGGAGAATATTAATAGCAAAAAAAGTAATGTGATATATTTTTGTAATTTCCACTTTTAGTAATAATATTTGGGATAGCTTATTATGGATATGAATTGAATTTTCTGATCCTATTACTAATATTTGGAGATAAATTAGAGAAATAAATATTTCAATACTTAAAATGTGGATTTTTCAAATACATCCTTAAATAAAATCTTTAGTATAACTTAAGTGTAGTTTAAATATATATTTTTGGAAATGCAGCTTTTTAAATATTTTTATGTTGTACAAGTAACATAATTAATCTAATATTCGATCTCCTAAATAGCATCATCCATATTCTCATCAATGATTCCTGTTAATTTCATAATACAGTAATACATATATTTTTGTGATATTAATCTTTTTGAACATTTAGAATGTATATCAAAAAAAAAACTTTAAACTGTCCAAAAAAATTTCAAACTAAACATTCCAATAGACTCATAGTTTCATAGTCTGATGAGTTAGCTTGAAGATGCAATTCAGAAATTAAATCTAGTTTTTTTTCTGTTCCAATTTTAAATTTCGCGAAAGAGAAACTTTTTTCAAATAAATATTACCTGTAGATGACAGTTATTGGTGCTATCACTGTACGAGTCCGCTGAACATAATGAGTGGAAATATGCAACGAGCGATTGAAAAATTTCTACGTATTCGTCGAACGGTTTATCCGGTTCAAGTGAAAAACATTCGTTGCTCGGAACCACGTAATTTGACGGAGTTAGCTGTAGAACATTGTCGACATCCCTACTGTCAAACGCTAATTTTAACAGATCATGATACGGGCAAGTTTGTTTTCATTTTATTTGTAAAAATATTTAAATTATCGATATCAATTTTTTCACTTTGCATTAGTTTGATATTAGTACTTTCCAAAATTTTTTCCATCTGACGACTGATATTTTCTTACCAGTGATTTTTTAAATCTTGTGAAATTTTAAGATTTGTTTCAAATATCTCATCCTTTATAATATTTATACAATTCATTTATACTAAGCGGTAAAATGATAGCATTTGTAGTTTATCAATTTTCGATTGTTGGTTTATTATTATTTTTTGTACTTGGATTTTTTAAATGTTTTTTTTAATATACTTTTAATACTTTCTAATTTGTTTTACGAAGTTTTTTAGTAATTTAAAGTTTTATTCATACTTTCTTTTTTTCTTTCTTCCATAACTATCAATATGCAACTTATCAATGGAAAAAATATTGAATTTTTTAAAACTACAAAAAAACCCCCATTATTTATCATCACGTTAGGTTCCGCATTTACAATACGCGGCTGTGCGGAAACATTTGGTGCAATAAATGAGAAGCTGTTTGATTCACGTGGTGATAACACGTGCCAGAGGTAAGAGATACGTTACCACCAATCGATATTTTATTTTGTAGTTCAGTAAAGACCATTTTTCTCTCGAAAATGTTGAAGATGCTGATGGTGCTACTAAATAAAAGCAGTAACAATGAATGTATAAATTGATGCTTGATAAAAACTATGAAATCTTTTTTAAAACTGTGATTGGTTAAAAATACGATAATTAGAAGTAAAAGTAATTAAGTGTATGATAGAAAGTAATCCTTTTTTAGACTACATGAACAGCTTGATATCCAGGAATGTATCTGTAGGCATCGACGATATTGCTATCCAGGCACAAAACATCGACTTTTCGGTGCTTCATCAGCAACAATATTTATAGCTTCAGCACCAACTGATAATTTAATATCCATATTTTGTTATATTTTATTATTTTCTTTGAAGCTCACATTTTATGACTTTTTTAACTGATCTGTCTCAAGTATGTTCACTTATATTTATGTATTCAAAATCTAAAAGTTTTTTTCAAGAGTTTCATCTTTCCTTCAAATACTTTTATCAAATTTATGTTTCAATTACTTAAACTTTTATAGTAAAAGAAAAGTATCTGAAATTGTCAAAAATTTATTTCAAAAACAGACACAGAGAAAAATGAATTGTAGTAATTGAAATATTTTGGAAGTGGCTATTGTTGATTTCCGATTTCACTTATTTTATAATCAAATCCAATCATTGATTGTATTTCTAGCAAAAATATTCGCTTGATTAATTGTCGGGTAATGTATTAAGTATTCAGTATGCTACAGATGTGTTAATTGTTGTTTATATTTATCACCTAAATTTAATTATTTAAAAGTATCTCAAATAAATCCCTTCTAAATATTTAATCATAATTGATAAAAAATTATGATAAATTATGTAATAAAACTGAAAATACTTTACTAATCATACATTGATCTGGAAATTTATTTAAAATAAGTACAGTTTGAAATTATGCTTTGCTCTCAAAGGAGTAATTTATTGGTTTTAATCAATAAAATTTCACTGTTTACTTTACCCATTGTTTGCAATAGTTATTATTTAACTTCACATCTCTGATCTTTGTCACATGCGTACAGCAAAATAATTTCTGAATTTGTTTGAAAATTCAAAATCTATTTCTGCGCTGCTTTAGAATCAACTTATACACTCATATCATAATGACAGCTAATTCGAATTCTGTGAGAAATGGGTAAAAATTAATATTTAAAAATAAGGCAAGAAAGAAAAAGAAATTATAAAAATATGGAATAATTTTCATCAGAACTACCAAGAAGTTTCGATGTAATTAATCTTCGATTTTTTAAAAATATATAATTATGACTTATTTTATTTGGTTTACTCCATTAATTTAGTGCTTTGTTGCAAATTTACAATTGATGAAATAATTATTTGTTTAAAAATTGTTGCAAAAAGTTGATAATGAATGGAATGATAATTTTTGGCAGTGTTTTTGCTATTATTATTGTTGCGAAATCATTAAAATACGAAAATATCACATTTTATACAATATTGCACCATCATTTCATTCATCATTTAATGAATTAATTTACACTAATGAATACAATGTGAATGAATGAATTGATGGGTGCCTTGTTTAAAATTTAATCTGATCAATTTCATGCAGTTGAAATAAGAATTATGTAATTTTTCAAAATTTTGAATCCTCTTAATACGTCCATACTTTTTCCAATTTCTTTTCTTTTAACTTAATTCACTTTTTTTTAAAAATTAGAAGGAATATTTTATGATGACGAAAGATAACCAACTTGGTTGATATAATAATTTGCATGTAGGAATTATTGGAATCTGTTACTGTTCACTGATAAACTTATTTCTATACCTTTAACCGAGTATCGCCATTAATTTTAAAAATGAAAACGCTTGAAATTTCAAATGACCAAATAAGAAAACAGCTTATTTTTTTGAACGAAAATATAATTTTCCATTTTTTTCAGAATTTAATAATATGATTTGAATAAAAAATCTAATTTTATCCAAAATTTTTTTCCAAAATATTTTTATAAATTTGATAAAAAAAACATCAAAATTTGGAATTAAGTATACTAAAACTTAGATTACTTTAAATTTTATCATTCTATAACATGCGCTGCTTAAGTCATTAACCTCATTTATTAAATTTATCAAAAAATTTGGAAAAATGACTTTTTTCCAATATCAACAATTAAAAATTATAATAAAACTACATAATAATAAACTCGTAACGCATTCATATATATATACATATATATATGTGCTGATTAATATATATATATTAATTAATATATATATTAATCAATATATATATATATTATATATAATTAATATATATATATATATATATATATTAATCAGCACATCTGCAATGTTTACTTTTTTTATGTAATGTGCTAACTAATTTATTTATATATATATATATATATAAATAAATAAATAAATAAATAAATATATATTTTTATTCTTTTTTTATGTTTTTTAAACTAAGGAGAAAGCATCACAGAATAACGTGAAAAGTAAACAGCCAATTGCAAATATGCTGATTAATTTATTGCAGTATTTAAATTAGGCAAATTCCAGATCATTTTAATTTTTCATCACTTTTCGATAAAAATATTTTTGCAACGCCATTATTGTTATCGACAAATGCTCGACATAATATATAAAGTAATAACCAATTAATCACAATAGCAATTGAAATTAGGCACAATAACTGGAAGCGATGATAATTACATTGATTAATTAATAGCAATAATAATAGCATGTGAAAAACAACAATGCTTCTACTAATTTATTAGTTCAGATTTTATGCTTACGAATTGTCTTTATATGTTTTACTTGTAATGAACTTTTCAATAAGCTAAACCGTATTATCAGTTTTGTAATTTAAATTCAATATTTGTTTATTTTATTTGTCATCGATTTTTTGTTATGCTTTATGTTTAAATCATTACTGTATTTGAACTGATAACTTGACACTATATTCAATTCTGCAGTATTAAATTATTAGGAAAAGAAAAGAATCCTAGAAAATAAACTACTTAAATCATATGAAAAACGAACTCGTATTCCGGCAAATGGTAGTGTTGGTACTTGTTGAATCAAACTTTTCTCATACCAGAAATTTGGCCATTCGTAAATAATCGCTATTATTATCATGGATACAGAACTGAGAGCTAAATTTGATCTGATTTTGCAAAAATAAACACTTGAAATCTTTTCTTCAAGCGATAAATTTTGAAAATTTATAGATTATACTAAAAAAAATGAAAGTTTAAGCAGCAAATAAATTTAGTCAATTTATTTACTTCCTTTAATTTATTAAATAATTTCCAATCAATTAGACAAATAATTCACACAGTAATAGATTGTTTTAAATAAAGCACTCCGTTGAAACAAAGTATTCAGTTCTCTTTACCTAATTTTTTAATGTGACAAATATTGGACCAAATTTCTCAACCTAATGTTTCAAGTTCTCATTATCTACTTTTAATATATTCATAGCAGTAATACTCATACCGGCAATATTCAATACTGGAAGTGTTATATTGCCAAGTGTTATAGTAGTGGGTAATGTAATATGCCATATGAGTGAAATATGCCAACTACTGGCTAGTAATGCCAAAATTCCTCCGAACAAAATTATGATGATCTAAAATTTTACAAAATGCATTTCCAAAATCTCATAAAATAATGTTTTTTTGAACTTTAAATTCTGCTGCAAACTATTTTACTGTTGGAGTTACCAAATGAATTAATTAGCATTTAATTCAAAAAGCATAATATTAATTGGCATGACTGTGTTCATTTTCTTTTTTGCTATTCCAGCTTGCTACGTAAACCTGATTTTGAAATGGGTATTTATTATTTCCATCAAAAATATTTAACATGGTTCCAAATTGTGTTTGCATGCATATTTCTAGCGTCCAGTGCATCCGTTCATGTCTAAATTCGTTTGAAAATATCATTCCGTGAAATAGTCTTTTCTGATTCCTTTGCACTTAAGTTCTTATAGTTTACAGATAGTTCCAAAGAATAAAACAGATCAATAACATAGTTATCATCTTGATAATCACACAATAAACTAATATGTGCTAATTATTCAAGATTCATCATATTAATTTCGCATTACTTCTTGTTATCAAGTCAATTTTTTATTAGTTTATTAGAATCATTAAAAATGCATACAACTGTTGTTTAGTTAATCCAAATTGAAGCATTATTTGTTCATTAAATGATGACGTACATGTTTCATTATCATATTCAATGATTTCCTTCCAGCATATCGGTTTTGGATTTAATAACTCGTAGAGAATCCAAATTAAGGTTAACTCATTAATTATCATTAGCAATAATGTCCCATCAATTGCATAATAATAATTTCTGCAATATGAATTGGATATTAACTTAAAACTTGAAGCAAGTATAATTATCACTTTTAATATTTCATGTTGCATGAAATATTTGTACTATTAATATTATAATTATTTCCACTTAAATTTTACTCCGATCTTACCGATCAATAATTTACTCTTACTCTAAAACATTCAAAAAGTAGCTTCTTTTCTTTGCTAGCAAGTTGCTAAAATTAATCTCGAAATTCCTAACATACACTCTTGACAAAATTAACTTATAACATTTACTTCAAAGAATGGAATGCTTCCTTTAACCGACCGCTTGCCATTTGACAAAACATTTGATATAATAAATTGGAAAAAATTGAATGAAAACTGCATAAAATATTCAAAATTTGCGTTTTACATTTATTACGTCACTATAAAAAGTTGAGTTGATATAAATTTAAATTTAATAATTCCTTGTTAAATAATGATTTTTCGAATTTTAATCAATTTCGGGCTTTTAAAACACATTAGCAATCATCACTGGATCTTAACAGCACACTGCTAATTTGACCTGGTGAATTTGACGGTTATCCTTCTTTAGAGATCACATAAATTTTTTTCATTTATTTAGTATTTTGCTTTTTTAATTTTGTATCATATTCAATTGCTCAGACAAATAAACAATAAAAATTATAAACGCACCAGCGAGAAACAATTATTGATAAAACTAGTGAATTTGATTTACTAAGCATAATTAATTAGTTTATTGAGTAATTCTGATGTAAATTTACGCTTGAAATTACGTTGAAAAAATATAGTTAACTTTATTCTTCAATATATTTATTTAAATCAAAGAATAAAAACAAGAAGTTCCGCAAATATACAGATATTGCTAGAAAATTAATTGCATGTTTATTGTCAGGCATTACTAGCCGAATACTAAAATAACAAATAAAGACAAGAGAAAATGGATCACGTAGATCTGGTGCATAACTAAACGAAATCGAAGATGACATCAGTTGAACGGATCACCTAGTACTTATCGCTTTATTTTAGATAATGTTTTGTATTTTTTTGTGATGGTCTTTGTTCGATCCTTTTTTTTTGGTTAACTGAGCAGATCATTATCCTATTCGTTACTCTTTTGATATCTTCGTTATACATTTTTTGTATTTTTTTTAATTAATTTTTTTAATAATAAATTTTGTCTAGATTTATTTCTAGTATAATAAGTATAACAAATTTAGACTTTGTAAATTTAAAAATATAATTTTTTTGAAGTTTTAATAAAAAAATTATTTTTGAAGTTTTTTTTGAATTTTTTAACCGAAGAAGGATACAGCTAAGAAATTGGGATGAACTAAAAAATAGATGACACAACAACATTTAAAAGTGTTTCCGGCGGTTTGTTCTAACGTTAAAACTATCGTGCCTTTTCATCCACATATCGATTTTTTTATAAAATTATGGAATCATGAGATTTTTTTGAAAAATCATGATTGGATTGACGATTGTAAAGCTTTGCAAATAAAGTAATACAACGAAATTTCAAAATTTTATTATTTGCACAGAAGTCTTTCATTACGCAGCAATACAGTTTTTACAGAAATGTGGCAAAAGAAAATCCGAAAAATGATATTTTTTGAAGAAAATTGATGTTTTTTTTTTCACTTTTACCAGGAATCTTTGTGATAACGAGATGGTTAAATTTTGAAGAATTCAAATTTTCTTGCGGATTTAAATTTTAGCTGCAAACAATAAAACAATAAAATGACAAATCATTTCCTTAATATTAATAATTTAAGAACCACATAAGAAAGTTCTCATTTCTTTAGATACCATCTTTTTTAAAGAGTTTTTTTTTTTTTGCTTTTATTAACTTTAATTTATTTCCTTCAATTTTTTAATTAAGAATATAACTACCCAAAGACCTATTAAGATCATTTGGTTACAATTAAATAATTTTAATGTTGGTAATATATCTTATACGTCTTTCATAATTTGATTGTGGATAAGAATTGATCAGACACGATAGTTTAAAACAACAACTTGTTCTGAGATCCAAAATAGCACTATCTGATTCACAACATTAATTTGCTATTCCAACAATTATTCTTCCACGAAGACTGAAGAAATATTTATTATTAGCCAGTGGTTGGATAAATGGATTTAATTTATCCTTTATTGTTTTTTTTCTTTCGTCATAATGTTTCCATGAAAAGCTCACATGCCCTTAATATATAAATAGGAGCTTTAAGAAAGAGCTGTAAAATATTTTCAGGCTAATTATTTAAAATTAATGTAGCAAGCTCATTATCTAAGCCAAAGAATACTATTTGTAGCAGTGTTTACACATTACTTCCAAAAAACGATTTATTAGACACTTTTGAATAGAACTACTGTGCTCAATTAAAATTAAAATGTGCAAAAGAGCAAGCACTGCGTCCTATAAGATAGAAGATAGAAATAAAACGGCGCAGCTTAAAAGATTACTCTTTTATTCAAATTTACTTTTGATGAATAGATAAACTTAATTGAAATCTAGAAATTAAGTATATGTGTGGATTGGATTACTAAATCTAGTTAAGAAAATGGACTATAGTACACTTTGTGAACTCTCTAGAATAATTTTATTTATATTTTATCATTATATTATTTCCAATACTTTGTTAATAAAAATAAAGCACTGGAAAGTAATGATCTTTTTATTTAACAGTTAGGTTTAATTTGGTGTATTCAGTTTTCCACTTAGCTTATTACAATTACTGAATCACTAAGCTTTAAAAGCATTTTAAGTAAATCAATTTATCAGTTTCTAACTGGTTAACTTAAATTAATGTTGAAATATGGATTCCGAGAAAATATTAGTGCTTTAAAGTAAACATTAGCTGCAAAGATAATAAAACACCAAATATTTTTGAATGATAAGTAAAAAACATATTTTCGATAGCAGTAGGGCCAGATGAGAAAGCAACAAACAAAGATAAACCGGACTTGATTAGATTATTAATTCCATAGAATTTATGGCCTAACAAGATAATCAGTATAATTATCATTCATAAGCAAAAAATTTAACAATGCCGTAACATTCCATCAGAATTCAATAAGAAATGTCAATGGATGAGTAAATAATACAAAGGGAATAGCGAATAGAGGAGAGATTTAGAAGATGCTAATTTGTCTACTTTGGTAAATAGTTCTGACTGTTTTTTGAACTTTTAAACTTCCTAGACATATGGAGTAATTTAAAAAACACAAGAAAAATCTGAGTGATCCTGTGAAATTACACCTTTAATTGTAAATTTTCAAATATAAAGCTTCTTGCGAATCTTTGCAACCTTTAATAATTATAATTGCATACAAATAATAGATGAAGCCAAGTAATCAAATAAACAGTAAATAAGTAAAACAAAAAAATAAATACACTAATGAATGATAGGTTTGTTTTGTTATTGAACCAATTAGTTGCAATTTCCTCTGTCGAAATTAATTATTGTAATGCAAAAAATTTGCAAAAAAATTAGTTTAAAAGGTGAAGTTAAATTTAACAACCCAATGCAATGAAAAGTTGTAATATACGAAATACCGCAACAATTTTGCTGGAATAACACTTTATGAGAGAAATTTACTGCAGTGAATCATCTTCAGATTGTTTTCTTTGTCTGACCTTTTTGTGTCACACAAAAGTCGTCAACGAATTTTATGATGTTAACCGAATAATTCATCATAATCAAATGCTGCCATCAAGCTACTGCAAATGTTATGAAAGGCACGTGATAACTCTCATACGTCTACGTCTGATCTTAGCGAGTACATTTCATAAAACTAACACATTTCGTGATCATGTTTGCAATTGTGTTGCACGCTGTTTTAAATTCAATAAAGAGATCATGAAAAGCTGAAATTGATTATTTCATCATTATCTAAAAAAATAATTCTTAAATTATTGTATCAATAATATAGCTGTAATGATTCCTTTAATTGATCATATAGTTTTAATTTCTATGGAAGAAAGAAATTTATTAAACTGTGTTCATTCAAGAGCATTGCTATCTAACGGAATGTTAGTGGTACGGCATTCGATGGATTTCATTGGGGAATATTCGGATTGGAAAAATATAGTTTCCTTTGTAACGCAACATTGAGAATGTGAAAAGTTGAAAAGTTTTCCAATTATTTATTCTTTAAATTAATAGTAATAGAAGTTAGTTTTTTTTGTGTAAAATGAAGGCAAAGATAGTTTTGAAGCCATAAAAAGCATAGTAAATGCATTGGATGTGCTGAGCTTTATCAAATTTTACAGCGTTCATAAAACAGAAACTTGCAAAATTATTGCTTAAGTTTTCAAAGTTTTTGGCGAGAGATAAAGAGGTAGAGAAGGAAAGATAGAAAGGGAAAAAAATAAATAAGACATTCTTCTTTTCGTTTTTTCCATACTTCCTGGCGAAAAAAAAAATTTTTTACCAATTCCCCAATCGATAAAATTTGCACCTTTAGTGCATAAACTTTTGCTGTGCATTTTTCATCAAAATAAATTGCACTTCCTCCAAATAATCCGTCAAATTTTCTTTTTTTCCTTTTAGAGAAAGCAAAATAAAGTTTTAGTTTTATGAATGCTAAAACTTACTCTGTTGAAATGAGGGACCAGCTGATTTCCTGAAGTTTAGAATAAGTTCAGATAAGCTCAAATATATTGAACTTTGTACTTTCGATCAAAAATAATCTGGCAGAATTTTGATTGGTTGATCAAGGAATTATTGCTAATGCTATCATGACTCTATCAAGTTTTTCTCGCTTTAATTTTGCCAAAAGGCTTTTGAATTAGCAAGGTAACAACGGGTAACAACGTAACAGTGTGGAAAATTGAGTTAATTTGAAGGGATACATGAAATATATGTCAAAATTATGCGGATTCGTAATAAATTCCCAAGAAGCTTTGTTTTTAAAAATAAAATTGTGTTGCAAAAATATATAATCATAATCGTATTTGTCAAACTATAAAAGAATGATAAATTACGTAAAACTGAGTACAACTTGAACACATTTTTATGCTAACAAGAAATAATCGCGAAAATTTAGATATGTCTTCATGTTACAGTTCCAAAAAATCTGTTTTTGCGTAAAATTGGTGTACAAAAAAACTGTATATAAAAGTCAATTTATTTCTTAGTTTCAATAGATTTTATGTAATGCAATTCACTGCATTAAAAAAATCATTTAAATTTCAAAAGCTTTAATAATCATTGGCTTTTAGCTGTAGACTAACTATAGAAATTGCATCCATCAGCATATCAAATCCTCCAAATCTTCGTTTGTAAAACCAAGCCACGACAATATCATGCATTCTCCCAGAAAGATCAATTCATACAAGTGTAATTGAAGGTCAATTGATCGATTCTCCAATGCAGTGAATCATATCACATAACAATGATTGCAAATAAGAACTAAAGATCGTAATTACCAGATTAGATAAATACAAAAAATTATTTAAAAAATTATGACTGAGATTAAACATTAAATATCATATTTCAATACATTGTGATATGGACCATACTAATTTGTAAAAAATATTGTCAAAAAAAACTGTACATATGATCCATATGATAATTGCGATTAAATTTTTTGATCATATTTTGACAACTTTGATAACGAATAGAAAAATTTCTATCGCTTCAATCGCAAATGACACAGAAGTAAATTATAATAGCAGCAAATAATGCATAAGCTTTACATAAGTGAATGTTTGAAATATTGAAGTTATTTGAGAATTTTTCAAAGAAGAGATAAAGAAGCGGTTATAAAGTTCAACATACTGCAATAAAAATAAAAATCAATCAAAGCCGATCGATCAAATGAGAGATTAAAGAGAAGCCAAGAATATTCAACACGTTTACAACTAGAAATATCCCATAAAACACACATAGCGAACAATTTATACTTATCACGTTACTCTGATAAGCATTCAACTTCTACAATATGTAAAAAAATAAGAAGGATAGTCATTACCAATAGTTGTAGTAGAAAGGAGATTGATTCAACTATTGAAGTTTTGTTAACTGAGCCAAAATATTTGTGGGATGCATTTGTAGCTTCAACAATTCACACTAAAATCAACAAAAAGTTGAAAACAAATTTCAACTTCAGATTTATTCCTTCTGTAAAAGTAATAAAGTTTAATGCAAATTCATACGCTATGTACTTAATTGATAAGAAAATTATTCACAATAATTGGCAGAGAAGGCAATTTTTATTGCAAGAAATAATATGACGATATTTAATTTCATTTCTTTCTCAATTGCAAACTATTCAATAAAACTTTCCTTTATAAAATACTTTGGCAAATAGCTCTCAATCCCTTTTTCATCATTACTTTTACCATTATAATTAGGCGCTTTTAAATGTTCGTTTTCATCGTAATCATCATTTTTACCATTTTTACCGTATTTCTACCGTAGGATGACCATTATTTTTTAACCGTTCTTAGCAAAAACAACAATATGAACAACAAAAAGAGATTGCTAAGCTGCATAGATTTCAGAAATTTTTCGGGCAAATATGTATTTTCGTGCAGAAACTATTCGGATCAAATTGTTTCTCCATCTTATCAGCAATTTTTAAATAAATTTTACTCATTGTGATAACACATGCTCGATATAATTCTTTATCCATTCCACAGACCTTACTACATTTATCATCGATCTTTGCCAAAATTGTTGCCTTAAAAGGTAAGTAAAAAAACTAAAATAAAATAAATGATAATAAGAATTATTTTTTTCTATGAAAAAATTCTCTCAAACAATAATTTTATTACGATTATTTCTTACACTACTCCATGATATGAGGCAACAATGAAGTATCTCAAATTCGGCAATGAGAGAGCAAATCATATGATCATCTCAGACCATTCATTACTTTTCTATTACTGAATCATACCTCTTAACTTTACTTAATTAACTGAAAAAGAGAAGCTATTTACCTGAAGCATATTTGAGACAATATTCTTGTGAATATTTTAAAAAAAAAATTCAAAGAAATAAATTATTTATTATTTAGAAAGTAAATTAAATCAACCTTGCTGTCATTTAATGCATGAATAATGCCAACCATTCCTTGTAAACAAAGTTCGCACATTTTTATGGAACGTCCAGTCACAAACAGTGAGGTCAATGATAAACAGCTGAGGAATGCCAAACTAATTTTGACTGTTGCAATCATTCAAAACTGCTAAAAAATTATTGTTTTAGAAAAGACGAGTTATTTACTGTGTTGATTGTTAACATACAATTTATAATTAATTATTTTGTACTTTATAATGATTTTCTCTTTTATCACTACCATTTCAATCAATCATACCGTTTTCAAAAAAAATCATATTTTTATGAGCGAATATTCTCAAAAATATTTCAAATGACTGGAGTAATTTTACTAATAAAAGTACCTAATAAATTTAAATAAATAGTTATCGATGCTATAGGTTTACTAAACTTTAAATTCTACATTATCAGATCATTGCTTTGATTGTTGCATTCATAAATGGGGACAGAAAGGGACAGAGAGAGAAGGAGTCGAGTAACCAATTAAGCTTGAATAATTTAAATAAATGAAAATTAAACGAAAGAAAAGATAATATAGAAATGATACGAATTATAATGAAAAACTGATTTACTTAATCAAAAAAAAAAAAAAAAGAACGATAAAATGAAGGAACAAACATGCAATGATGAATGACCATTAATCATTGCCATTAATAAATGTTTCATTTTCTTTACTGCAATAATTCAATAAAAAAAAAGAGCTCTACTAGCTATGTTTTTCATTAGGCAATAAAAATTCACTAATGTCACTGTTATTTAATGGATACAGAAAAATTGAAAATGACTTTTAATCGATACCTGTATCCAACATCGATCAGTAATTTTTGCATATTAAGTGTGCATGTATTAATGAACTACTTGTTTACTTTATCTATTCGTTTTTAAACATCAAATATTCTTTAATCTTTAATCTTTTTACTTTCAGCTTAGTGGAATAAAACAATTGAACGGTGTAAACGTTTCGCATTCTGCAAATTCTCCAAATAAAATTTTAAAATTTCAGTGTTTTGCAAAGAAAAAATTTAATTATAACAGTTTTAATTTGAAAAAGTTTTAAAAAAGCAATTGTGAAAATATTTTTTTTTTTTTGTATACTAATATTAAATATGGAGATATTAATATACAAATTCTTCATTTTATACCATTTAACATCACTATATTTAGTAATAATAATTAATGCTTAAGATTTTTTCCGGTGTTCCTTTCAATTCAGAATATAAATCATTTGGTAGCTTAATTATTTCGATCAAAATAAAATTAATTGTTAGGAGAGCTATATTTTTGATTCACTTTCCAATGATAGAAGTTTATTAAGGTTCTAATATTCTCAAAAAAAATATTAATTCATTACAGAAAGATATAAAATATGAAATAAATTGGTAACAGTAACAAAAAATCAGTTATATGAAAAAAAAAAAACAATTTTAACTAATAAATCTCCATCGTAGCCTTTTGTAATACTTAATTATCGCTTTATTAAGGAGCTTTGTAATTAATGATGAATTATAATCAGTCATCCTTGATTGAACCATTGAATATGCTATTGGATGTGTGGAAAGAAAAAAAAAGGATGATTTCAACTGATGATGATCGAAGTAGTGATTGATTGTACATATATATTATAAGTAAGCAATAAATTGGCAGAGTGAAGTTTTGATATGCTATTGCGAGGCTATCATGTAATTAGACTGACCCTTGACTTGGTTTGTGTGCTTATTAAAGCTTTATTTATCTTTATCCATACTTTAATTACCGAAATTTCTTTGCGATATCATGCCGCTTGTTAAGATATATGCTTTGATTGCCTTAATTTTATTTAGAAAAATTTCATCGTTCTGATAATTTTCATTTCATTTATCCTACAACAATATGCTAATTAAACCAAAATTAATTTGATTCTTCTCAGTGAATGCATAAAATCAGAAAATCTTCTCCCATTATTTAAATCGATGAAGTACATTAAGGTAAAAAGTGAATTATTAAAGCGTAATAGAATCTTTTTTGTGCATCTATCTACATGCAGTAATTAAGCAAATGTTTGCTTGAATGTTTGAAATTTAAAATAAATAATTTCCAAATTCTATTAATTAGGAATTTTACCAATTTGAGGAATGCTTTCCCCAATTTCATCAGCAAAAGGACAGTAAAAAGCAATTATCACATTTGATAACCATTTGCTTAAAGAATGCCAACACCGATTGGTTGATTTTATCACTGATATTGATTGTTTTAGTTTTTTCAAAGCATGAATGTACATTTATAAATCATATTTCGAGATGTGCAATAAAAAAATGCAAAAATCGTTTGAGGCTTTATAGAAGACTATTAAATGTGATTTCAAGGACGTGAAAATGAATAAATTGATTGATTATAATTTTTCCAAACTATAGTCTCAAAATTATTTTTGCATAATTTCGTAAAAAATAATTTAATATGAAACATAAAATTCAATTGATTTTACTGTGTCCTATGGCCTATAAATCTGATTTCTTTTTTTTTCGAAAATCTTTTTTATCATATTTTTAACAAAGTGAGTGCAAAGTATAATTCACTTAATCATCGCCGTAGCATAGATTTGTTAACAGTATAAAGGCTAATTGTTTAAGCTTTGTGTAACGACACAGCAATGCGTCGTTGTGGACATGGGCAATAAGTAGCATCATCGCCAGGACTGCCAGGTGTACCTTTTTCACCGGGTGATCCAGCTTGTCCATTTGGGCCAACTTCTCCTGGTGGTCCCTGTGGCCCCTGAGGTCCAGGTAATCCTCGGTTTCCTGGCAAACCTGGTTGTCCCGGAGAACCAGGCGGTCCAGGTTGTCCTGGTGATCCAGGTGTTCCAGGTAGTCCCTTTCCATTCCGTGGTCCAGGAGAACCAGGAATTCCTGGTTCTCCTGGACGACCTGGTGGTGCTGCTTCTCCTGGTGAACCACGTGGACCTGGTGGCCCCGCATTACCATTTCGTCCACGGTTTCCAGGTGGCCCTCGTAATCCGTTACTAGCTGGTCGTCCCCGTTGCCCTTGTGGACCTGGTAATCCTGGTGGTCCATTGGGACACACACGACAACGTCCTTCAAAGTTATAATTAATGGCTGGCATGTTACCAGGAAGACCTGGTTCACCAACTGATCCCGGTAAACCTGCAATGACAAATGATAAAGTTAAACATCTAATGTTTAGCCTACAATAGATCATAGTGCAAAAATTTATAACTTTTTCAGTGAATTTTAATTAAAACAGCAAAAATCCTTGTTGGTATTTTGTGATTATTTTACCAGGTGTTCCATCTTGTCCATTTAGACCAGGTGGTCCTGGAGGTCCAGCTGGACATCGATTATTAACGTCGCATTGGCATTGCGGAGCTTGCCTTGCAACTCGAATTTTAATAAAGCTAGCTGAAGCCATCTTATAACGATATTCATCTCTGTAAAAATATTACAAACTTAAAGGTTGAAAGTATGCATTTATAACGGAAATTCGAAATTTTAGAAAAATGCAAACAACCTCATCAAATTCTGGCAAATTTTAGAGGAAAGTTTTGTCTAACTGCTCATTCTTAATTTACAACATCTTTAATCCATTTTTGTTACAATCAAACACTTTAATAATTCACACACACTACATCACAAATGAGGTTTTTCTACAGTATCCAAAACTTTTTCGTTTCTAATTTTTTTTACTGTACGAAAACTTTCCTTGAAAGTAAAATAAATCTTCATTTCATCGAATAATCACAATATGTCATGATACATTATTTATTGTTGTGGAGGCAATAATTAACTGGAAAATTAATGTGTTTTGTGAATAGTAAAACAATTTTCACATATTCAGCATAGAAAATGCTAATTAGTTAATTAAAGAAATGATTAGATTACCGAATATCGCTTTCCAATCCACGAAATTCATTTGCTTCCTCAATAATCTTCGCATTGATAGCACAAATTCTGGATGCTAAGCCTTTTAAGGAGCAGATGGAAATGGTGAAACTTAAAAGTGATAGACCAATGGCCAAATAGGCAGCAATATGGGCAGCAGTCATTCTATCACTGCAATAAAAATCCCCTTTAAACATGTAATCGTTGATTGACTGCTTATGAATTTTAGACAGCATTATATAAACATTTTCCTCGGGTAGAATCAAAGAATGCAGTCACAGGTAAGATATTACGCTATGGAATATTAAATGAATGTAAGTTAACACAAGGTTATACTAACGTTTCCTAAAAAAGAAGGACGAATTAAACAAACAAGTAACAAGGTGAGCCGGTATTGCAAATGTGCAAAGAGAGCTAACGGACGCATATCTGGAACGAACGGAACCTGATTGTCACAACACTTCGGAAATTTATTTTACTCCTTATTTCTCATCTTTTTTTAGCAATCTCTTTTCGACACGATTAGTGATATTATAGTTGCAATGTTAGTAGTAGTAGCAGCAGCAGCAGCTAATGAAACACCAAGAATGAATAATTACTTCATCAAACGATTTTCTGTGGGGAAAACGCATGGGAATAAATCACCGTCATTTGTGTGTTAAATTCCTCATTAAATAGCTTTTAATTAGTAATTAATGAACTTATACTGATTATAATATCAAAAAATATTGGTTCGATAACAAAATTATAACTGAGATTACAAAGTGTAAATGCAGTGAGTGTTAATTTGTTGTATATTTTAAAACGGTGTATTCAGTGTCAATAAAAAGTGTTATGCGCTATTGGAATTATAAAAATTAATTTTACATTATAGGTCGTTTTGTTTAACTCACAAAAAATATAGATAGATTAAAAATTTTTAATTTTAATCCGACAGTTTCAATTTATCTCTCTTTTTCGTCTTTAAATAGATTGTATGCAAAAATAAAAGTCAGAATTATATGAATAAAACTTTTATGTTCAAAGATATGCAGTAAAGAATTTTTCAAATTTAAAATGATCTCTGCATTCAGTATACGAAAGGCGCTCAAAATTCATTTAAAAAATTTTTATACTTCAATTCTTCATCTTTTACTCGTGCTACTCATTTTTGATTGCTTTTATAAAAATTCTAATTTAGAATTTTAATTTTAAATTCATATCTGATAAAAATGATTGTTTTTTTACATTGTTTCATTTCTTTGACGAAAAACGACAAAATGGAACAAATTTCTCTTGAAACCTGTACCATTGACAGAACTGCTCCTTCTTTGCATAATCAGTGATTGAAAATTTTCGCAATGATCTAAAGTCTAGTAGAATATAAAAAATGCAAAAAGCAGGGAGAAAAAATATGAGGTGAGAAATTCGACAAAAAGTTAGCAGGGATATATTAAACTTGTTTATTATCTTCGGAACTAATAATCAGATATTCCAAAACACGAGTAGGGAATTAATGAAGTGATGTCCATTTCAGCTATTATTATATGAAACTTAGATTGATCCAACTTACTGCAACATCAGTCATACGGTTTGACAGTTTTTATCCTGACAAGGGATATTATTTGTTCCTGAATTCATCAATGAATAATTTCATCAGATGACACGAGTAAATAAGAACTAAAGAAAGAACATCAAATCCGAACTGTATTGCTGAATGATACAAATATCCATGTGACAAAGTAAATTAACTGCCAAGTAGTACAACCAGATAGACTCCATAAATAAATTTCTTAATAGTTGAGACAAATTACGAAAATTGTAAAAGCATGAATTTTCTTACCACATGCTGGTATTTTTGTATTATTGCACTCGAAATTTAATTGCATAAATACTGAGTGAATAGTGAAAAAATTTATCCTATATATATATATATATATATATATTAATTAATTAAATGTTGTCAAATATTGAGAAAAATTTTGCCATCACATTATTCCAAAAACATTGCTCAACTTATCCGATGATTAGTTTTTCAGTATCAGAAAATAAAAATTTGAAATATATGAATAGAAAAATGCTAATTTAATTAATATTTAAATATCAATTAAATACCGCAATTATGCCCTATTTGAATTCGATTTTGTTTCCGTTTATCGTTAATTTTTTTATATTTATATTGCATAATTTCAGAATAATCCTGCAATTCAGTCCTGGTTATTCCTTTTGATTTTAAATTTTCATGCACTTTATGGATTTTGTTCTATAGCACTCTTAAAATGTGAAACTTGCTGTACAAGAACATTTCAAATTCATTCTGATATCGCATGAATTAATTTTAAATTTGAAAAACTAATTTCTAACATTTTAGCAGAGCTATTTAACGAATAATTTTGCTTAACCAGTTCCGAATAATCAACTGCAATATGGACCTGGTACTCGACATCGCTAATATTACTATGATCCTAACGTGAGTACCATCATCACCGTTATCATTAATATTACCAGATCTTACCACTAATATCACTCTCACTGTTATCATTTACCATTAATATCATTATCACCATTATCATCAACATTGGCATCAAAAGCTGAATTGTGATTGCGTTTTAATGAAATTTAATGAAGCTTGTTGTGAATAGAGCAAAGAACGCTGTAAACGCTGTTTAAAAACTGCAAACACTAACCGCTTAACGCCACTTTCATTATTTCAAAATAAAAACGACAACATTATTAGAACTCTTCTAATTCGCTTGCCAACCTCCTCTCTTAACTTTTTCCTCTTCTATTCTGTCATTAGCACAAACTATCTTACTTAAACTTATCCATCAACAATTATCTCTTCAGGTATATAACTAACGATTGATTAGTTTGAAAACAACACAGACTTTTTCCATTTATCCTTTTTTCTTTCTTTTTATGTTCTCATCTCTTTTCTTTCGACCAAATTTCATTTAAATTAATTTTAAATATTTTCAATAGTTGAATAAGTCTTTTGGTCCATTTTCATCTTGTCTCTTTGCATTACTCATTTATACGACGCTATTGTAATTAATTTATTTCATTTAGTAATTTCCGGCAAAATATATTCAACGCATTATTTTCTCCAATTTTATTATGATTTGTTATTTATTTTCTTTCTCTCTTTCTCTGAATAAAAATTTTACTTTCCCTCATTAATAAGCTAAACTATTCGATTTTACAACACTTTTAAAGATGAAACAATTTATTTATTTAAAAATTACAAGAGAAAAATTAGATTGTTTCTATGATTGTCATTGTAAATTTCACATTCTTGAAATGAAAATGAAATTTGATTCAACATTAAATTTTAGTTGAAATTAATAAGCGACAACAAAAAAAGCCATTGAATTTAATAAAATTTCTTTTTAAATCGATCTGAGTGCGCACAGAGTTACACAGACACACTTCTAAAAGAAACAAATGTGCATACGCATTCAAATTTCATACCTTAATAAATTTTTTGCTTGCTTATTTTTTCATTAAGTGTACTATTTCTCTCATTTCAACAGTTCCAAAAAGTTTTAACAGTGAAAATTAAAATATTTAGTTAGAGATAATCGTAATAAGCATTAAAATAAGCTGCACTTTTTTCATTTTCTCTCTTTCGAGCATTTCTGCTTTTTCTTTTATTTCTTCATCCTTTGCTCATTTCTTCTGACATTTGAATGATCGAAATTTATTGAATTTCATTTGCCTTCTTTTTTACAAATTCCTCCTTCTCTTTTCACTTTTATCTTTTCCCTCTTCTCGTCGTTTTTTCCTTGTCACTTCTGATTTATGATAACTTATCGAGATGTTGTCTATTTATGTGAGGAAATTCATAATGTTTGCTACAGATGCGCATATTTTATTATTTTTCACTTAAAACATTACTAAATTTCGATTTTTAATTATTAAGAGTTGATAAATGGTAAAATATTTGAATTATTTTAGACTAAATTATTTTTTTAACTTATGATTGTTTTTACTCTTAAAATTACAGAAATTTATTGTGGTTGTTTTTGGGTTTAGAAGTAAAAATGGAAAATAAAAATATTTCCCATTAAATATGATGTGGAAATGTGTTCAGTCAAGTCACATTAATGCATTATCGCTTGTTCAAAGTTACCCAAAGATTATGGATTTAACTTTTCAGATTAAGGCTGACTCTCGACCTTATCGATTTACTTATTACTTCGGCAACTTATCATGTTATCCTGATATAATGTAATAATTTGCGGATCACATTTATTATGCATCATTTCATGCTTTCAACCTATATTATGTGATTAGGTAATTTGCAACTTTTCGAAATTGCGGAAAAAAGTAGAACGGCATTTGTTACAGTTATAAATAAACAATTTCTTGCTTTCCTTATTTAATTTCCATTTGCGGTAAAATTTTACGGGAAATCTTTAGGAAGAAAGCAAATTACGGGAAATAACATAAAGTGCTTAAAATGACAAAAGATCTTTATGAAAATTTTTGCTAAATTTTCATTAATGCGTACTATCGGAAAAGATGAAAATCAGGTCCAATTGATTGCAAATTTACTAAGGCCCTAAAAAGGCGAGATAAAATGCAGGCCTAAATTAAATGTTGGAGCTTGCTTGACTTGGAACGAGGAAAAGGCCTGGTGCAAAGAGCATAATCAAATTGTTAAATCAGTGAATGTGTTGCTAAAGTGATGTTAAATATTAAGTTGAAGTGTTCTTCCCACAAAATGTTTAGCAATCTTTCAATCGTCAATTACTCCTGTAAATAGCACTTGAATGATTGAATAACGTTTAAGTTTAGAGTACTCTTTTATTCTTGCTTTCTTAAGCCTAGAAATATATGAGAAAGAAGGAAGAAACAACGTGCTTTATTTTTAAGTTTTGATGTTAAATGTCTCGATGTTCGAAAAAAATTTATACGATTCTTTCTTCGTTTTCTTCTTGGCTTGAAGGCTAAAAATTACTTTCAACATAAACACTAAACTTGGTATTTGTTTATCTATAACTGTTAGACAAAAAAAATGTGACGAAAATGTTGAGCCAAGTTTTAACTTTATACGATTCCTTTTGTTTCTACAAAGTTTGACGACGGAAAGAGCGACCAATTGGAGCACTCGAAAATTGCAAAATTGAAAATTAAATTATGGTTAAAAAAGGATTTGGATAACTCAACTGTGCTTTAAAGCAGAGGAAAAGTAAATGATTAGGCTCGACTAAGTTAGGCTATGGGGATGGCTTAGCAAAAGCTGCCCATCTTTTGGCTTTAATGCAGAGCAATCAAACATACTGATTTCCTATTTTATTTATTTGGTTTTCAAACTGATACGAATTACAATTTTAAATCGAATTCGATATCGATAGAATTCGTTTGCTGGAAAAATCTTATATTCTTTAGACCATGTGACAAGCATCACTTAGATTTTCGATGTTTGAGCAACAATTTCTCGATGATGTGATGAACTATCAAGCTTTTCTATCATGCTAATATCTGATTTTCCCACAAATTGGGAAAATTGTGTTAGATTGTTGAAATCAATTATTATTAGTGATAGGATGAATATATCTTATTTAACTTTAATTTCTTGTTAACATTTAGCTTCTTATGCTATCTACCGAAGAAAATAAATCTTTTCAAATGTGAAAAGAAAAGTATTAAAAAATATTGCATGAAATGAAAATTAGGATTCGAAAATTTTAATAACAATTCGTATATTCTACCATTCTACTTGTAATATTAAGGCGTCGTTACAAGTTTGTTTCTGTCTTTTGCAAACTTTTTTTTATGGGATTGAAATTTATTCGCCAACGTTCAATATTATTATTTTCGAGAAAGCAAAACTAGGAGAATTTACATACACTGAAGATAGTTCTGGCCAACTATTTTTTGTTTAAAAATTTTACTCATAATATAGCTTCATAATTTCACATTCCATTAAATTTTTCACTTACACCATGCAATGTTTGTTGTTAAAAAATGTGAGAAGCAATGTTTTTTTTTTTTTTCCAAAGCTAACAACTCCCAAGAGGAAATACATATGGCATGTGAGAAGTGTAAGAGCTAAATGAGGCTGGGGTAGGCTAGTCTAAGCTAGTCTAGCTAGGCTTTACTTGCTATTCGATATATTTGATAACGTGATTTGTCTATTCCCGTTGACAGATTTGATAAAATTTTTTCACTTTCACTGTAAAATAAAAAGAAAAAAGCGTATTGAAATAATAGATGAATGCTAGAAAATATAGATTAAAAAATCAAATATATTTGTTTAATATTCTTATCTAATATTCTTTAATATTTTGTTTAATATTCTTATTATAAATTTGAAAATTAATAAAAAAAATCTTCATAATAAAACTGAATTGCATAAAATCGAATTGCTTTCTATTTTTTCTTCTACAGAATTCGTATTCATAATTAATTAATTATTAGAAATAATGGATGATGATGCGCTGAATATATCTCCTGTTTGCGATTTGCAGCAACAACTGAGAATACTTTATATTTCCTTGCCATTAAAAGAAATACGGAAAGAATAAATTCTTAACAATTAAAAGTTTTTAATTTATGATTTGCTGATGTTGTTTTTTTGCAATCAGAGTACACTAAATTTCCTCTTTTCAGATTTGGAATTTAAATGCACAAATTCGAATTTTATAATAAGCGATTGATATTCCGATTCTTAACTTAAATGTAATTGAACACTTAAGAGCGAAGAAATGCACCCAAACACTTAAAAGAACTGACAGGTCTCTTTGTTAGTCTCCTTTTATCAACGTTAATGATGTCTATGATATGGTTTTTCATCCTTTTTGCAGCTTAAAAGCGGAAATGTCATGAAAACAAAGGTAGGGAAGAGAATATTTAGCAGTATTCATTTTATATTATGTGATAGGCCATTACTTCACTACACACCTAAAATTCAAATTGCTCTTAAAATTTTGTGCTTTTCTTCATTTGCATGCAAAATTTGGTGACACATAATAGCTAATTCGTTGATAGTACAGTAAATTTAATATATAACTTAATATTACTCAATTTAATATTTTGGTTCCATCATAACTTGTTATTAATTTACAAATGCTTACTTACTGCTTCATTTTTTTATTCTTACTTTCTTCGCTTCTATAGTACGCTTCATATTATTACTTTTATTTCTCCTTCTTACTTTTTCCTTTTTTCTCCATTTAAATTTGATAATAAACTTACAGATTCCAATCGTTCTTCTTTGAACTAAGAACCTTTTACAGACGATCCCATTTATATAAATGAATTGATATAAATAAATGATTTTGATAAATTTCGGAAAATATTATTCCGATTTTTTAAGCGACCCTTGTCGTACTACGATTTAATACATATTAAACAGAATCTTTGTAGACCGTTCATTTAGCTACTTAACAAATGATGTCAAAATAGAGAATTAAAAAGCCCTGGTGGATTTAAGCGTAACTAAAAAGCTGAAATTCAACATTGCTGAAAATTGAATCTCGACATTGTAAAGTGGTTGGTGAAGAAGAGAGTAATAGAATAAACAAGATTGCTAACGGTGTTACTACTACTTATCCCTGATGAAAATAATATTGAAAAACGTACATCTGATATTCTAATAGTAGTAATATTTATAGATGCAATACATTGCTAGTGATAACTTCAGAATTCGAATCGAATGTTTAGTGATATAATTTGTGGATAATAATATAATCAAATTCTCATTTCTAAATTGGAATTTAATTATATTGTTGAATTTAATTACAATATCTAATAATTTAAATTTTAGTTGAGGAGAAGAAAATGGATGCAAATAGAAAAAAATCTATAAATAATAGATATTTGAAAACAATTATATTTCTAACATTAACAAAATGGTATTTCAATAACTCAGGATAGGTCAAGGAAATTGAATTGCAGATGTTACAACTGATATAGTATTCTGGAAGACCGGTGTATTTATGACCAAATATTTATAAAAATAGCTTTTTTATTCTGCTTAATTTGAACATGGATTAGTAGCATTTGTTTTACAATATTTTGGATAGCTTGCGAAAGTTTTGACGCATTTGACTCTAGAAAAAACTGATCCCGAATATATGACATATTCCTGTTCCTTAAGTTACTCTTTCTAAAACAGGATTTGATGACGGAATTTACAAACTCACGCAACAATGCGTGAAAGTAGGTAATGGAATATATTTATTTCACAAAAAAAATTCATGAAAGCACGTATATTTTTTAGTTTTACGTTTATTTTGCTTTCTACAATTATCCATTTTTCTTCCTGCATTTAAAATGAATGGATTTAAAGAATGGATGAAATAAAGGAGAAAGAAGAAAAATAGAAGGCAAAAAAAGTAGAGTGAGAATTCTAATGCATAAAATTAGTTCATTTAATTCAGAGAAATGAATGTAAAGGCTAAAATTTCGTAAATGCTTACGAATTTAATAAATAAGATCCCGTAAATGTCCACGAATTTACTGACAAAGGTTCGTAAATGCTTGACAATTTAAGACAGTAAATTGAAAAAAAAAAAAAAAAGGAATAAAATAGAAAATTGAAAGATATAAAATCTCATTATTTAAATATTTATAATCATTGAATACTTTTTCAATTTTATCCTTTTAAATTATTTTGTCCAGTCCTTTTATTTTCTCTGTATCCGTTTGCTTTCTTATAAGTAAATGAATTAAATCTTTTCTTTCTTTTTCAGCCCTTTTACTTCATTTTAACTTATCCAATTGCCGTCGCAAGTTAGCTTTCGGTTCATTCAGGAATAACATTATAACTCGTGTATAATAGATTTTTTTTTATTCATAATGATTAGGTCCGTTATACTGTATATAATGATTAGTACTTTTTCCCCATAGTACCGTTGATTTCCAATTAAAAATTAAATTTTAATTATAGACAATGCACTGAAAGAAAGTTTCTATGGATGGGTGAAAGAATCACTTATCGATCACATCACATCACTTGTTTTTTTCTGAAATGATTTCATTTAGTTAATTTGTTAGAGGGATTACTTCAAACTAGCAATCATCTCTGTTTGTTTAAAAATGCTTCTCATTCATTTTTAAAGTGCCTGCTCTGTACAGATGAATTAAATCTTTGCAATATATTTATAAAATTGAAATTTAGGAATATTTTGTGAAGTAAGTAATAATTGTTATTTCTAAATCATGAATTAAAATAGAATTTTATGAGAAAATTTCTGTTCCTTTTTTCTTTTTGTTTTATTAAGTCTTAATTTTTAGGCTCACTGCATTTTGTAAATTTTAAAACATTTTATAAATTGTAATTGTTGAATAAGCAAAGCATACATATCCTAATATACAAACGCGCCTATTTACGCTTTACATTAGGTCTTTGCTCTTCGTTGAATGTGTAATTAGTTAGGCATTGCTAGTCTATACTTTTCGTTTCATCTTCTCACTGCTATTGTCACTTGAAATGTCAATTGATGACATAATGTGTCTGTGTACGTCTCTTTACAGATTATTATTTATCATTATCTTGAGAAGTTTAAGAAAAAAATTGAAAATTTTCAAGAATTTCATTTGCTATTTTATTTCGAAGTATTAAAATACAAATAAAATTCAATCTTTTTCCAGCTAATTTTGGGGATATTATTGATTCATCAATAGTAATAGGCCTATTTTATTTGTTATGCTCAATCTTTTGTTCTGCTTGCTAGTTTTTTCCTTTCCTTATATCTATGTCACAATTTCACTTTTTTTTAAAATTTTCTTTTAACCACTTTCTCAACACCATTGACAATGTTCTTTTTTTCAAAGGTACCATATATGAGTGAGAGATGTGATAGGATTGTTCTAATTAAACAGATCATCTAACTACATCATTAATTTACCAACACTAATTTCCAGATAATGACAGATGCAGCCTGATGAATATACTTAAATGAAAATCATGCGTTACACTTTTCCTTTTCCATTCCTCTGCCGTAGACATCAGTTTAAATTTTTAATCGATATTGTATATAAGAATCTAAATATTTCTACAGTATTCGTGTGTAATTTTTTCGTTATTTGTATTATGATGCTTAATTTTCAGTTACAAATGTGTTTCCATGCGGTAAACTTATTGCAATGCAATTTAGCATGTGAGTTTTTGAGCTTGAGAAAGTTTTATTAGGTAAAATGAAAATTAATTTGTAAGTGGAGTTATGAATCAGTTATTGCTTTTTCCGCCTGAACACCACGTCAGAGGAAGTCTTGTTCGTGGCGTAAAATGCTTTCAGGAATCGCAGTATTGTGTCAAATGTACAATAGTTGACTTTATCATGCTAGAAAATTTTCCATTACTTTTAGGCAATAGTTTATTAAATTTGATTTTTGGATAATTTCATCACTAAATTGTAAATTTATTTTGCGAAATTCCTTTCTAACAAGTAGCTTGATGAATATTATATTTTGAGAACATTATCATTTATCATTTCTAAAAAATTCTTTTAAGTTTTTTCTATTTTCGGATTATTTACAGATCATTTTATCATTTCCAAATCATTTCATCTTAGATTCCGATAAAAAAGTTTTTCTTTTTTAAATTTTCTACTGAATTATGCACAACGCTTGATGAATTAAGTTCACGGAAGGATTTTTCTATAATTATTCGCATTTCTAATTCATTGGTATGATGCCCACGCGAATAGAATTTTTGATTTGAATTTCAAAATTAGCAAAAGAATACATGAATACATTTTTTTTTGTACAGCTGTCATTAACGATATATATTAAATTGTTAATAATTTACCTTTGCATTGAATTATTTATAATTTACCGCAATTCCGAAGTATACTGAATCAATCTACGTTTCTGCAACGTTCAACAGTACAAACATTTCAATGATATTGCATAGATCGAATTGATGCAACAATTCTGGAACTTCACTGCCATTTAAACTTCCAAAAGCTATTCTCGAGACTACAATATTTTAGCTGTAAATGATCAATCTAAGATATTTTACTATTTCAAATATTCCATATTAATTCTGCGCTATTTAATTACTTTATATCAAATTGGTTGTGCAATTATCATTGAAAATTTGGCTTGAATTTCAATACCAGAGCATTAAAGATCATCGATAACTTGAACATAAATATTGGTATATTCAATATTGGAAACAAAAAATATCAGAGGTTTGTATTCGTGTTATAAATCAACTAACTTGAAGAATAATTTTATTTTTTTGTATTGAATAGATTACTAAAGTCTCAACACATATTTTAAAATTTAAAGAATATCACTTGAAATTTTGTCCAAAATGGGAAATTTACCTTTTTCAGATTTAGTCAGTTTAGTCCAATAACGTTATTCCTAGATGATACATTACAGTGCTATATATAATTTAGGGATAGTAACAAGCATAAAATCCTGTACTAATTGTTAATTAATTTTAAGCTGGTAAAGAAGGCCGATGGAACTTTCATCTTTTACACTCAATTCACTTACTCTACTAATTTAGTTCACTGAAAATCAATCCGATGGATATCCATACTATTTACCTCTTCATTAATACAATTTTACAACTATCGAGGCATATCAGGCATCTTTTTACTTTTTTTTACTTTTTTTTAAGGTATCTTTTATCAGGTATCATTTATTATAGTGATAGAAGTTTCATAAGTGCTACTGGTTAACATTCAATGAGAATGATTATAATTTGTTATTAACTTCAGCAGTTCATATTGCTTATTTTGTGATCAGAGCATTTGATATTTCTTGATTTATGATTAGCTGAAATTGATCTTTTTTCTTTGATTAGAGCATTTGATATTGCAAAAATTTCATTACAACGTTGATTGTAAAGAAATTCTTGCCTTTGAAAAAGTACAGCAACAACCATCAAATTACAAGCAACAAATAAAGATTAATTAAATAAATTTACTTTTCAAAGCTGTCGACTTATTCAACAAACTAAGTCATTAATTAAGTTATAAATCATAACAATATTTTGAATGATTTAAATGTTGAACCGTGAGTCACTGCAAGCCACTTTGTATTATATTGTAAGCCACTTTTTTTCCTGTAGAAATACTTTTTTTAAATAATTATTTAAAAAATGAGATGTTTATTACTGAATTACTATTGAATTGGAATGAACTAAAGTTTACATCATTGAAATTTCCTTCACCTAAGAAGTGAAAAACCTTTAAAGTATAGATTTTTTTTGATTTAATGCTTTCAACTCGGTAAGATTATATTTCAAATTAATATTTCTTCATAGCAAATTTGCAGCGCAATCCTCAAATTTATTTGTTTTATCAGAACAGAACAATTCTTAATTTTAACATAAAAATTTTTCGCCATTATGATTCACATTTCAAATGTCGTACTTCTTCGATTCAAAACTAAATGTCTTTCTCTTTCCATTTAAATCCATCTACAAATGAGATCTTTAATGTCCCCCAAGAGAACTGCACTTTTAAAATGACAAAAAAGAATCATTGTTTTTATTTCACTTATTTCACTCAACTTTTGCATAATTGCAGAGCTTTTTTGCAAACATTAATTTAAGTTATGCTAATTATTCACATAACTTTATAGTTGGTGGTACAACTTTCTTTAGAACAAGTTATTTTTGTTTTTTTTTGGCCGAAATATTATCATATTAGAATGGCCAGGGAGTGTGACATATTATGTGCATAAGGAATACAGGATTCGAATGCTTTTTTCAGTCAATTGATTATCGCTCAATAATTGTCTTTTATGTTTTAAAGGATAAAGTAAATTTGAAATTAAAAATGGAAAAGGTCAAAGCGTGGAAGGGTTCATTTTCTATCTATTTTGAGTGATAATAATTAGAAATTAAAGGATTCGTGTAAAAAATCTTGAAGAATTTAATATTAACGTCAGAAAAACAAAATACTTTTTTGTACAGAAATTCATTCCTTTTCTTTAATCTTTGATATGATCATTGTTATTACAATAACTTATCAGTATATTTCAAGCTTAATACCTTGAATTAGCTTATTTTCTATTGACTAATGCTAACAATTATCACAATTAATGATAATGAAACGAATATGAAGTGAACTCATCAATTCTGAAATATCCTCATATTTCATATTTAATGCTTTAAATAGGCATTACTTCATAAAATAATGCTAAAAAGCATGATAATCAAACAGATATGAAGTGAAAATTAAGCACCATTAGCAATTTAATTCTTTATTAGAAGGAATGATTTTTATTCATTTTCTGAGAAAAGTTTGGTTAGAAATGGAAGATTTGAGGCCTAATGATCATAATAGAAAAATTAAGTCATATTTTCTAGAAAAAAAAAAAAAAATATTTAAAGTTTTTTGTAATGATATATTAAATTAATTACTCAGCCTATAATGTTTTTTCTTTTTTGTGTTACAGTTAGTTCTGAAAATCTCTGACGCTTAAAATACTAATAGATGGGCTGTTTTTACTGAAATCGGTCTTTTTTGAATTTTAGAACGGAATTTTGGGAAATGTTTATAAAGAGGGAGAGAGAGATAGAAAGAGAGAAATGAAATGGCAACTGTAACAAAAGGAAAAAATTGAAGAAAGCAATAATGAACCGCAACAGCTGAATAAAAAAAAGCATTCATTTTGATGAATGTTTGACAAAAGAAATGAAAATTTAAATTGTAACTACTAGATGTGATTCCGGAATTCGAACGGTTACTACAACGTTTGGTGTGCTCCGAGGTGAAATGGTAAGTCCAAATGCGGGCGACTTGCCACCTGTGGCACAATATCTCGGCGTACCATATGGTGTTGCACCTTCTGGCCAGGTAAATCCAGTATTATCAATAATTTCGATCATAGTTACTTGTATTTTTGTCAATAATGGCATGAAATGAATACGATATATTAAATGCTTAATTCAGTACCGTTTCAACATGGCTATATCAGCAGCAAAATGGACTCATACACCCAAAGATGCTTACAGTTTGTCTTCTGTTTGTATACAATCCGGAATTCCGGAGCTTGCTGAAACGAAGTAAGAAAATTTTTTCGATTTTTTGCTTCATTTTCTTTTAATTTATTACACAGTTTTACAAACAGCCTAGGCATATGTAGACTAGTCTAGTCACTTTATAACTATCACACTTTTTTCAATTTTTCTTTTTTTTATTTTCATCAGCATTTTTATTTTCCTTGCAGTTGGTTTTTCTTAAAAGTAAATAATTAAATTAAATCTTTCCTTTCTTTTCCATTATTTACACTTCATTTTAACTTATTCAGCGATACCTTTGCAAACCACACTCATTCAGAAAACTTTTTGTTCCGCTCTATTTTATTCAAAGGGTATTTTTGTCAGCAAAAACTTTTTGATTAAATTAACGAATTTCTTTGGTTTAAATGATAATCTAAAAATTGATAACATACAAATCTCACAAGTTTTTTCTCCATGATACTTTCTGAAACTTTCATATTTCTAGAGCACTTAAGACAACATCGGCACAACGTTTTGATCATATGCACAAATTATTGCCAAAATTAAAACCACAATCGGAGGATTGCTTACATATGAATTTGTATGTACCTGAGAGAATTTGTATGTTTCCAATAAAATTTTAAAATTACAAAATTTCTATTCACTTATTTGAAAAATTTCGCTTGAAATTAGATATCATCATTAGGAAATTTTGATTTAATTAATTTATTTCTAATTAATCTAATTAAATGAAATCAAAAATGTTTGGAAGTGAAGATGGCATATTTTTTGCACTGAAGAACAAAGCGATATGAGATTTTGAAATCGTTTTTCATTTTATGGAAAACTCGGGAAATATTTTGTATCATAAAAATTTTAGCTTTTCATACGGATTCAAACCGAAGGCAATTACCGGTTCTTGTAGTGGTACACGGTGACGAATATGGCTGGAATAGCGGTAATCCCTACAATGGGACCATACTTGCATCATATGGTCAAATTATCGTAATCACACTCAATTATCGTCTCGGTGTTTTCGGTAAGATTATTTTCTGATGATTTCAGTAAATAAAAATCATTTCAGTAAATTTCTGCTTTCTCTAATTTTTTCAAATAAAAATGTTTTGCAATTGAAAAGTTGTTATGCGTTTTTAACAGTTTTGCTTTTAATGAATAGTTTAAATTCAGGATTTTTGGGTCGATGTGAATCATCCAGTTGTTCCGGTAATTCAGGTCTCTCAGATCTAGTAGCGGCTCTAAAAATGCTCACAAACATTTTACCAGCTTTTGGAGGTGATCCTAGTTTGATCACACTTTTAGGCTGGGGTTCTGGTGCATCTTTGGTAAGTCCATTGCTACTTTTTTAAACTGAAAACAAATTAACAAAATTTCAATTAGATGTTTTTTATACCCATAACAAATAGTTCCTATAATCCGCATCTGATTTTCAGGTTTCATTACTGATGGCTTCCCCGATAACCCAACCAAACAGTCGGATGTTTCGACGGGCAATCTTACTAGACGGTTCCGCCCTTGCACCATGGGCAATGAGCAAGAATCCCCAACCGATATTTTTTCAGCTTGCGGAACATTTAAAGGTATCAAAGCCATGAGAATTTCCCAATAACATCAATTAAACAAAGTAGTTTGGAAAGAAATAACAATTTTTTTTCAAAATAATGATACGGTTTTAAAATTTATTGCTTAATTATTAAATTTTAAGCTTCTAATAGACTTAACTATAAATGCGATCTTTAAATCTTGAAATCTTGCAAATGTTTTTTCACTAACACAAGTTTATCATGTATAATATAACTTGAATAATTTATGGAGAAAACAAAGATGTGGATAAATTTTGGTACCCGGAAAGTTTGCAAAAAAATTCGATAAAATGAAAGATAATTAAGATTGGTTAAGTCTGAGGTAACAGTCTATGAATACCTTTAAATGTTGGATAGATTTAGCGAAATATATTCAAATCGGAAAGATATCTACTTCTATGTTTGACTGAGACTGTGCCATCTAGGTAAACTATTCAAAATTATTAATTATAGTGTATCAAAAAGGCGGACAAGAAAAAACGTTTGTCGCATGATGAAAGAAGTGCAGAAAGTATAGTACGCTGCATGCAGGATCATTCACCACAAAATATTACTCGAGCAGCGCGGAAAATTTCCACACCAACATTTCTCTCGCAATTTGCACCAATTGTTGATGGACAGGTAGATATAAATTATCATTAATTACCCTCATGAGATTATGAGGTATACTGGTGGAGGAGTATACCTGCAGCAAGATCTCTTATGCCGAACAAATTCCGTGTCAGAAGGGTCAGGCAAAGTTTGTCTACAAGCAGGCCAGGCTCTTTAGCCTTCAGGCAACCGTCCTTGGAGAATGACAACTCTTATCCAAACTCGGACAGATGGAGTTCGATCAGCCCTACAAAGGCACCCATCTAAGAGAAGGATATTCTAACCAAAATCTACGGCCTGAGGATCTCACGAGAATCTCAAGCTTGCTAGGCTCTGGCAATAAACCTTTGGAGTAGAGAGCGGGAACAGTTCTGCACACGCTGCACACCTCACTTGAAAAATTCACTGCGCAGGCTTAATGAATTCATTCATTTAACGTGAATGAAATCCTCCAAATCTTCATTCGCAAAGCCAAACCAGGACAATCTTATTGCTATTTGGGCAGCTGTATATTTCAGTTATAACATGGATGTGAAATTTTAGGTTGTGCCAAATAAGCCTGAAATGCTATTTGGAGCACAATATGGGTCATTATTTCGTGATGTGGATTTATTAGTTGGATTAACCAGTAATCCGGCCTATCACTTGCTTCCGAATGATGATATACAATTAGGTGTTGATAAAGAAAAACGCGAAAAAATTTTTCGGTTTGTAAATTTGCTTTTTTATTTAAATTTGTTAATTTTATGAAAATTAATATCCGTGACAGTTTATTGAAAAATCTAAATGTGTTTTCAGAACACTTATAAGAAATCTTTACGATTTTCATCGAAAAGAAATTTTGGCAGCACTTATCAATGAATATACGGATTGGGATAATCCAAAGGTAGGAAATTTTAATATTTAATATTAATTTTTCAAATTAAATCTTCTTTTAATCAAGAAGTAAAATTTGCAAATCTTATTCATTGATCAATTTTGACATTTGAACTGATTTAGCATTGATCATGTTGACCAGAATGTTAGTTTCTTTTGAATAGAAATAAATATTTATGACAATTTTAATTAAATGAAATGAAATGCCGTTTAAGGATCATCCAAAAACGATTCGTAACGGTGTTCTTGCGGCACTTAGCGATGCACTTTTCGTTGCACCACTGATCGAAACAGCTCGATTGCACTCCGTTGATGATGACACGGAAACATCAAATACTTTTATGTGAGAGTTTAATTTTTTATATTTCAATAATTTGATAGCCTATCATTTAAACCTTAAAATCTTAATTAAATGCTGAATTAATTTATTAATAAGATGTTGGTAGTTTGATTCGTTAAAGTTAAACTGTGTATATTACAAACAGTCACATATTTTTGTTTAAAGTTTATGCTAATTTTGAAATTTTAAATAGGTTTTTATTTGCACATGAATCAAAGCATACAACGGGAGAAACGATTACAAGTGGTATTCGAGGTTCTATTTCCGGTGATCATATACCTTACATCTTTGGATATCCACTTACCAAAGACGATGATGTCAGTTGTAATTTTTAAAATTCACTTTTAAAACAATTTCAAGTTGCTTTTCTATGACAATTTAAGCTATAAATGCAAAACTGTGAAAATCATAGAATATTTGAAGCAAGTTTCTTCAAAGTTTTTTTTCCTGAATTCATCACAGTGCTATCTTACAATTTATCGCAATGAGCTAGTTTTTAATTTCAAAACGACGACAGATCTTCCATGAATCTATAAACTTCTTAGTTTAAACGATTAATTATTGTTTATTTTTCAAATTTGTTTTAGCTTTATACTGGCTTCACGACGGAAGACCAAATGATCTCACGTGTCATGATGCATTACATCTCAAATTTTGTTAAATCTGGGTAAATCTTATTCTGTAGCAAAAAATACAGTTTTCTTGCATTCAGTAATCTAAAATATAACCTTAAATAAGTCAAAAAATAATTTTTCAAGATCATTTATGAAATGATGACATTTATTTTACTGTAATGAATGTTTGTAGCCCTAAAAACATGACCACAAAGCAGTGATAATGTTTGAAAGTTTTATTCCTTGCTTAATCTAAACAATTTATTATTAAGAAAAGCTGTGATAGAATTAGTGTCAAATAGAAACAATTAATTCGTTTTTTTTTTCTTAAAGCGATCCAACTAAACCAGTTCAGTTACAAGCAGTAACACCAATTGCGGAACGTTTTCACAGTGCTGCTTGGCCACAACTTACACAACGAAATCGTGAACCTTATCTTGAAATAAGTATGTGAAATATTATAAATAGATAAATTAATATTTTTGCAGTTATAATGATTGAATTTATTTTACGAAACTCTTAAGTTGTCTTATCATTCTTGCGTAATAAGTTATTTCGAATTAATATTATTGATTAAACGTTTATTTATCGTAGTGGACAGTGATATGGTCTAATGTTGTTACTTGAAATCCAATAACACATTTTCAGAAGTTCCCTCATGCGAAGTACAATAACTCTTAAAGTATACGCTTTAATTATTTCTTCTAGCTGATAGACCACAAGTGAAAAATTACTACCGAAATGCTCAGGTTGGCTTCTGGAATGGTTTGATACCACAGTTGCATGCTAACGGAAAAGAAGGAGTACCTGTACCTGAGGTGTGTTTTTAGTTAACAGCTGTTTGATTTGTTGAAATTGACACATAAAATTTTGTGACAAGTTGCTTTTTCAGGAACATCATTTCCTTTCAAATCATTTCAAACGTGATTCATTTTTTGGTACTGTAAGGCCATATGCAAGCTATGCCAATGAACCTTTTCCACCCCCGCCTCTTCCGCCAACTCCGCTTCCAAAATCTATCGAAAAGCTTACTACGTGTTTGTTTTTCATCGTTTTTTTTCGTTGCTAAATTTAGAATTATTATACCTGTAATCAAATGAGGTATCTGATCTGGTCACTTGATGTTAGGAATAGGTATGCAACAAAATTTACCGCAGTCATTTCTACAGAAATGGAAATTTATTTCAGTTGCTTCACGCGAGATAAATTCTGTAACTCCAACAACTCCAATGCCATTTCCAAAAGCTGCTCAGAATAGCACAATGTTATCAGTTACAATTGCTATTGGATGTGGCTTATTAATACTCAATATGTGTATTGGCCTAGGTCTTTATAGACAGGTTTATTTAAAATATTCACAGCTTAGCTTAATCATTTAAATAATCTAAGATTTGGTTCATGACAAAGCTCATAACTGAAATTAACGGATTGATGAATGAAAATATTTGATCTTTTTAACTGTCTTTTTTCTTTACAATTCCTACATTCTGAGGTCGGTGGAACTGGATGATGTTTTGAAACCAGTTTGAAAAAATTCTGACGTTTGCCTTATATTTTGGTTTATAAGCGAAAATTATTTTAATATTTAGTGCTTAACTTTAATTCAGTTTTAATTTTAATATATAGAATTTTTTAAGCAATTTTACTTTCCTTAATAACTACAAATAAGAAGGATCAAACGTTATACTCTTTTTCATTTCCCATAATTTATTATTATCGCTCACGGGCTATTTTCATGCCTATTTGTGTATTTTTATTATTTGAAATAATTATCTTACTTCAGGTGTTTAAAGGGGGACTTGAAAGTATTTTTCACTTATTTTGCTCTCCTTGAATTGCTTTCAACTTGCTAATCTCTTAAGCCCCATTGCTTACACTCTTGAAATTTTCTTTAATCTCCTTAGAAAAAGTTCTCTAAATATATTTTTATAGTGTAATAAGAAAGAAGAAACAAAGAACAAGTTACAATTACAGTATCAAGCTTACTCGGCAAATTATCAATTAAATGCTACTACTACTGGCATGAATAACTTTGCCGGACAACAGGTTTGTTATGAGTGTAGACACTTTTGAAATCATGGAAAAGTTTAAAAATATTACGATGCTACTGGAGCAATGCTACGCTGTGATTTTCTGTGACCAGCGTAATTATTAGTTAAAAAGAGAGTTTTATCATCTTGAACTGTTAGGAGTGCAGCACAATATTCATGTTAATATTTACTTTGTTAATTATCTAAAAACTGCGTGACACATTTTCATACTGGTTGACAAGAACTAGTTCATCTATTATTACATTTAGTTTGCTAACTTCAGAGAATAAATCATTGAGCAAATGCTCTATTTCAATCTTTTATTATCAGAAATTAATTTTGGGCTAAAACTAAAGTTCTGAAAATAGTATGAAAAAAAAATAAAAAAAAAATATTGGTATGAACTAAAATACTGAAATAAATTTTAGGGAAAAAAATTGAGTAAATATTAAAATTACACGATTGCAAATGCGAGCTTATTTCTGAAATATCAATTTGAATAAATTTTAAAATTGTAGCAGTTAAATTACATGTCACCACCACTACAGCCATTACTCAATCAACGTCCATCGGTAACGAATTCAATGAATGCACCGTTAGATTCAATGTCTTCTAAAACGAACGAATTTGAACCGTGTCGTACGAGTTCCTATCAAAACTACAATGATAGATCACATAACGATGGACTAATTACTAAGTGTAACTTCCATGAACAGGTATATTAATACTGGAATAGTACTATTAATACTTTTTTACGTATGGATTACACTTGACCTTTAATTACTTCTTAATTTCGACTAAGCTTTAATTACTTCCTAATTTCACCTAATTTATGTCAGATTTTTTTTTTTTACTCATTTCGTGTTTGTTCTTTTAAAAAAAAAAATTCTTTCCAGTTAATGAACGTTGAGCATTTTTTCATCTCCAAATTACAGTATCACATAAAGGAAGCCTAGCTTAGAGCTTTGAACTGCTAAATCAATGTGAAATGCATGGTTATGTAAAAAAAATAGAAGAACAAAGTTGTTATCTTTTATTACTTTTTCTTGTCTCTTAGATGATTAATAAATCTAGTAGTGGTTCATTGATAGGGCATACTGTGATCAGTGCTCTTTATATTTTCTTCTAGCTATTTTAAAGATTTTAAAGAAAGACTGAAATTTTATCCGTCGTGTTCTTCAAATCTACTATTTCTTCAGGACCCTTTATTGTCAACAGCTAGCAAAACGCCAATAGGATCATTGCGAATCGGTGTAAGTCCAACATGTCCAAAGCATGGTCGAGCAGCAATGGCTCAAGTAACTGGTAAAACTAGTGGATTAAGTAGTCTATCTACTAGTGGACATGCATTAGAAGAAATACAAGTATAATGTATGTATTATCAGTGTAATTTTCATTTGTTGTATTCTTCATGCAAATCTTTTTTTGTCATTTCCATCGAAACATTTGTTAGTTACTTTTTTAAATTGAAATTTTATTTGTTTGGCATTTTTTCAAGTGAGCAATTCTGCACGAAGTTACGAATTTCAATTTTGAATATCAAAGAATCTTCTTACCTCTAGTCGGTCAAAAACCAAATTTTGTAAGGACGGCTTATGTGTTTCAGAAAAATATAATATATATTGTTTTTTTGTAATAATTCAGTTGCAATTTAAATCATACGAGTAGCACATTATTGCCTTGCGGTTTATAGATCGTTGCTACGACATTTCAAATGATTAAAATGTCAATTTTAGGCAAATTCTACCACTTTTTTCAAAGTAAATCAATGCGGTAGAAATTTATTAATAAATTGAACAAATAACACAGACTAATTTGAATCGCATCATTATGGAATGATCTTCTGATCCATTTTATCGTTTCTGCTATTTCAACTGATTTGATATTTTAAATACTTGATGAATTGTTATCTGTGCTCAATTTTGTACGATTGTTTTCGTCTACGTTACGCTAATTTGAATAAATGGAAAAAAATTGTTTGATAATGTAATACCACAAAAAATTTCTAAAAACAATGTAAAATTAAAATGCATGATCTTAAGAACAATTCCATTTTAACAAATTAATCATTGAATTTTAATACTTAAAGAAGCGGTCCCATTCAAAAATTTGTATTGAATGAATAAGAAAGTTTATGCACAAGCTGATATTGTCAAAAAAGATGAATGGTTAGTCTCACTGAATAATAACCATTTGTAAAAATACTGTAAAAAAATTTCATTTCATAGTTTCTTTCTTACTTTTTTTCTTTTCAGTGCTTATTCAAAAAGCTTTTTTTTCTTTTTTTTTTTGCAAATGATAAAAAAATAATTTGGAATGTTACAGTGGTGGTTCCGAATGCTTTAATGATTAGTTTAATTTTTGATTATTAGTTTAATTTTACAGAAAATTAATACCTTTAAATGGTATCATTTTGCACGATTATTGGATGCAAAAATGCAAACAACAAGCTAATTTTCAGGTTTTTTTCTATAAATAAGAAGAAAAAAGAAAAAAAAAATGAATTTTAGAATTTCATAGTCATACAAATGGCATACGCATAAAATTAGAATTATTTGCAAGGATTAAATAAACAAATGGATGAATTGAGTGAAACACCTCTGTGCACACTCTACCATTGCCGTGCACAACCATCTACGTACACTCCGATACACTGACATCTTCATCCAATATACTCTTTTGCATAATCCATTAGTGAAATTGCTTTGAAAAAACTAATCAAATCATCTGCTTTTTTTTTTTCCTTTTCTGTTTAGTTTCTCAATCATTATGGGAAAACTTAAAATTATCACAAAATAATTGTCTGTAAAATTTGTAATTATACTTTGGCTGGAAATTTTTTGAAAAGGGAAACATTTAAAACATGCAATATTTACACAATAAAAATGAAACATTTTTATCTATCTTTAATTATTAGTTGTTTAATTAAAATTAAATAATAATTGATATACATTCTATTTTTTTATCGAAGACAAAAAATTTTTGCAATTATAATTTTGCAAAATTTTATTGATTGCTAATAGCAATAAATAAAAAGGTGGAAATTTTTTTTTTGATTAATTTTTTGCAAGAAATTTACGAATTCCAATCCACAATGATTGATTATATAAAATCAGTTTTTGATGATATAAATACACCTGATGCATAAGATCAAATAACTATTGGAACAGTAGTAATGAACAATTTTTATTTAATTATTTGCAGTAATCAAATAATTGTTAGCACAATATACACTTATTTATTATTGGAAAGAAACAATTATGTTTAATTTTGAGAAGGAAAATCTTGCTTGGGAATTCACTGATGAAAACAACATAACAACAAAATTGATTTCAGTTTCAATTTGCACCGTAGATTTTATATTTAAAAAAAAATGAAAGATATTAAATTTCTTGCGGAATATTTGAGTTTTTTTACATTTAATGAAGCATTCATTTCAAGATATCCTTGCAATTGTTTAAAATAAAGTATTAGCTTTTTTTCGCACAGTTAATATTATTTTTTTAAAATAAGGCAAAAAATTGTTTTCAACTTAAGCTTGGTAAAAAATTTTTTAATTATACTTCTAACTGTCAAACTTACCATCCATCAGTTGTCAGTTGTAATTATATTTCACTAAAACTAAATCAATCATTTAACAGTTACTTTCCATTCACATCACTTTAATGAAAATGAATTAAATTTCACTCAGTGCTTAAACTTATCTTATTTAATATTGTGTTATTTATACTAAGAGCAAGTTTAGTTTCGAATAAACGGCAAATTTAGAATAAACAAATTAGTCTTTTTTTTTTTGCGAACTGAAATAAATATCTTGAAGGGAGCAATAGATGACGAAGTAAATTTTTTGAAATTTTTACTTTGCAATTTGTAATTATTCGCTGAATAAATTATGAAAAGCAAAACTTTTATTATAGAATGACGAAAAATTTTTTCGCATACAATTTGAAACTAAATAATAAAGGACCATAGAATAAAATGCACCAATTAGTGTTATTGCATACACTTTCAAATTATAGGCAAGAATTTGAAATCATTTAAAGTGCCTAAAAAATTTCGAATGAAAATATCAATTACAAACTGTTTTTTTTTATTCCAAAATATCAAACACAATAGTTTTCTTGAATTATTGATTTTTTCGTTATAATTTTCAAACTTAAAAACTTGAAAACAAAGCTATTTCCAAAACGATTCGAAAAAAAATAAATAGACAAAAAATAAGAAGACACTAAAGGAATGCAAATTTTAATTGAAAATTCCCCACTTATTAAATAAAATTCAAGTTTATCACTAAAGTTACGAACTGTTTCGGGTGATTGTGTACATACGTTAAACGTTGAGCTTTATAAATTAGACGTTGAAAGACCTTTAGACCTTTTTCTGGGTCAATAGTTAATTAGCGAGACAGGACATTGATTGGGTTAAGCCCAATTTGATAATTATAAGTTTTGGTGAAAATATAGCTTGTGTTGGTTCAAAACTGTTAAATTTGAAATGTTTTCGTTGGTAATTTCTCACAAAAAAGTTAGAACAAAATTTGACGGTTAAAATCATTGCAAAAAGTACAATTTCAAAAAAAGTGATTGTCAACTCTTGTAACTATTAATATATAAATGGATAATCATTTTTTTTTAAAGTTTATGATAATAAACTCGTATTCCAGAAATGACTATCATACTGATAGTGATAGCATGCTATTAGGAATCATTTTGCTTATTTAGCTATGTTGAATTTCAAATGGAATTAAGATTATTAATGAATTTTTCTATGCAAGCTTCTCTCAAACTATTTATACATCAGTATATTATTTACGAATTTAAGCAAAGTGCCTTGACTATTCTTTAATTGTATTCATTCTCTGTCTTTCAACACTGAGTTTCGTATACAAAAAAGTAATTTTTTCGAAAAAAATTATTCGTTTTCATTCCTCGCCTTTCAAAAGAAACAATGAACTGAATTTCAAAAATTTAAGCAGATGTTTTAAAATCTCGAAATCTTAATAACTTCAAAGAAAAAAATATGGAATATATATATACATAGTGCGAAGGCGCAATTAGTATCGTTTGATTGAGTTTTTTTTTCTGTTTATCGACATAGCAAAATAACACTTCTATCTTTTTGCAATTAATTGCAATTAGTTAGTTTTTGAAATTATTTACTCTTGCGATCGATTAATACTGAAATCTTTTCAGGCTTTTTTATTTTTCATTTTTGGAGCTTCCATTCAACATATGCAAGTAAATGTTTGGCAAACGTTTCTGAAAATAAAACGATTTATATAAACTTATAAATTTTGACTCAAATTGCTAAAATTTCCAAACCAAATTGATTCAAAAAAAAAAGAAATAATAAAGTTATATCTTGTTTTTTATTGCATTTTAAGCTTGAATGAAAAAGCTCTCTTAAGATCAAATAGTATGAGAAGAAATATTTCAATATTAATTTTCAAATTTTGTCTGAAAGTGAAGGAAATATTGTGAATTATTGTAAATACGTTTCTCAATGGATCCATCGAGGTCCATCATCCACCTATTCTAGGCCTATTTGTCCAGCCCATTAGTTCCTTGAATGTATAACATCGCCTGGAGCGAGGAATTCGTTGTTGACAATTGAGGTGGTGTCATTAAACATAATAGCTTAAAGGCGGGATCTATTCATAATGTTATTCGAATTAAAAAAAAAGTGAAAGAAATGAGAAGAAAAGAAGAATGAGAATTAAGAGAGACGATAGGCAGTCCAGCAACAATTTACGAAGCTCATTTCTGTCTTGGCTCAAGTTCAGCCTAGTAAGCTGGACTGCATAACTCAGCTGAATACTTGAGTACTTTTTTTCATTGCAACTATGGAAGTAAACAACTGGACAGCGTATGTGACAAAACTTGCAATTGTCATTGCCACTATCACAACAACAACAACAACAACTTTATATGTCCAATTGGATAATCCAAGTAAGTTAGAATTATAATATTAGAGATTTAGATCATACAGACTTCCACATGATTTCAACAATTTTACAAAAAAGAAACCTTAAAAAAATTTTTTTAATTCTTCTTAATAATTGAATTGTAGCACCAATGTAGAGTACTGTCCAAAAAAAAAAAAATAATATGTATAATAATGTGAAGCGCAATTAGCTTTTGTAAGTTCTGCAATTTCTACGAGTTTTGCATGCAGCGTCATTGCTTGCACTATGATTTCAAATAGCCAAGCCTGCTGCATTCTATTTTTTGTTACAAATATACTTAAAATTGCAAGTGAAATGTAAGAAGCTTCGAAGTTTAGATAAATTGAAAATAATTTCCGATGTTTAGATTAATTGATGCTAAAAATGAAATTTTATGAACTTAGTCAATCTTCTGAGGCCTCCCTATTTTCAATTTTTATTTCTTGTTCTATGCATCAGTCCATCAATGACCAAACTATTCTTAACATTAGAAAAATGATTGAATTGAAGGAGAATGGCTAACTTCTGTATTGTTAATGATTCTGATGAAATGAGGTCTTCGGATACATTTTTATCAATTGGAATGTCAGTTGAAATTTAAATTAAAGCAATAAAAGATAAAATTTTAGGGAAATAAAGAGAAGAAGAATATCAAATCAACCGTTAGACGCTAATTTTCAGTTTCGAGTTAGAATATTAAATCAAATTTTTTTTGAATACAGATTCTTCTCATTTTCTTGTTATAGCAACAGATTTTGAATAAATTGTATTCGTGACCAATTCAAATTCAGGATTTTTTTAATTAGACAACATTTTTCTGTTCTTCAAAATCCATTGGAACGATATGAATTCAATTCATTTGTAATAAAAAAGATTCATTTATATATTTTCTTCAAGCTTCTTTCATGCAATTATTATTTTAAGCCCACAAATAAATACCTCTATGTATTGAAAAATGATTTTAAGATAATGAATTTTTCCCATTTTTTTTTTACTAAGGGTAAAATTCCAATCTCAATTTAAAAGATAAATTTTTTTAAAGTTTCAAATAGATTTTACATTAAGTGCTTGTGCTGAGAAAGTTCAATAAATTTCTAAGTTTAATCTCGTTAATGGTTTTTTTGTAAAAAAAATTTCTTTGGTGATTGAAAATTCTCTTTGCAACTGTTCTTTTTTCTTTTTCAATTAGCATCCTTCCAAATCAAATTTTCTTTAAAAGGACATTCTTCCTAAACTTTTCATTTTTTGGGAGGCATGAGATGGAGGAGATTTGTTATAAAATTAACAGATTTCCATAGTTCATATCACTTCAGTACCAATACGAAGTGTATTAATTACTAGCTGACACGAAGCATATTAACAGATTATCGTATTAACACACTATCATTAATAAATATCATTTCATTATCTTTAACAGAGTGGCAATACCATTAATACGCTTTGAAATGATACGAAAAATGATACTTCACTTCAGTATTATTTTTCCAACTCATTTAAGTGCAAAAATTCCCGAATCGGAACAAGTAAACAATAATATTTTTTTTGCAGATTCCTACAGGTTAATGAATGTTCCATACGAACCAGCCGTTAGCAACTTATTAATTAAAAGAGGTTTTATTTATATATCATGTCATATCATTTGATAATATTAACCGTGGAATTCTATATCTTCTTTGATAATTTAAATCACTGTAAGAGCTTTGCTAAAAAATAACAATTATGCATGTCAGATTGTTGAGGACAAATGCGCAATAAGTTCAATTTAAAAAAGGAAAAACCTTTTTTTCAAGAAGAAAAATAGTCTCAATTCAAATTCTTAAATGATGAAGCTTATTACTCCGATGAAGCTTATTTGCACAGAAATTAAACATATTTCATCACTTGTTTTGTGTGTGCATTTAAGGCATAACTTAGTTTTGTGAATAACTTATTTTAGCTTTAAGATTTTGAAGTCTAAAATGAAGAACAAAGACTTACTTGCTAACTAAAATGTAATGAATAAGATAGGAATAAAAAAGTTTCATGGGATCATTTACTATAAAAAAAAAAAATTTTCCATCGTGAAAGGAAATGAGAGAAAAAGAAAAATAACAGATTAGATGATCAGTTATCATCAGGTAATCAATTATTGAAAATCAATTTTTTAGTATAAGTAAGAAATTTTTTGGAAGGAAGAAAATGAAAAAAGATCCGACGTAAAGCAGAATGAAATCGCATTACAGAAATTCAGTGTTTTTTTTTTGTTTCAAATAAAAAAATATTCTTTTTTTTATAAAAATTCCAAAACTGTTCTTTTTTTATTTCAAGTTTCTGAAAACTTATTACTACTTTGGTCTTATTAAGTTTCTGATATTTCAACGACACATAATTCAAATTGAGTTAAAAACTAAAAAAACTTCAAGCAAAAAATAAAAAACAAGTAGCATCGAAAAAAGGCTAAAATAATAATGACTATTACCAAAAGATTTCTGAAAAGCAAAAAAGTAACAATGATTTTGTTGAATTCTTAATTTTGTATATTACCTTTCGGATAGTGTTCAGTTATAAGGGACAAAAATCATCTAGTATATTAGTCCCCAGAAGACGCAAGTGATAAGTGATGAAATAAAATAATGATTCAGGACTCTCATTTAACATATGGAAAATCAAATTTAATTTTCAGATGGTGGTGATATTCCTGGTGTACTGCGATTTGGGAAACGTGAACATTACGGAGCAGATCATGTTTACGAAAATTTTTCACCGGATTTAATTGAATTTGAGGGAAATGGATATGAAAAAAAAGCTATACCCGGTTAGTATGTCATGAAGTATGCAAATCACCAGTAGTTAGTAGTGGTAATAATGGCAGATTGTGCTCTTTATTGCATGATTTTTCAGGAGTCTTGAGATTCGGTAAAAGGGAAGGAGATATTCCGGGCGTACTAAGATTCGGCAAACGTTATGATGATATACCCGGCGTGTTACGTTTTGGAAAGCGATCAGAACCAGGATTATTACGATTTGGTCGTCGTTAAGTGAAAGAAACTGATCTGAAAAACGATGACATAAATGCAAAATGCAAAAATTCAACGACTTATTAAAATTTTAAGCGTTAAAAATACCATAGAAATAATTATAAGCAATTTGAGGGAAATTTAAACTTACATTAAATAGGTGATCATGTTGATATCTTGCTAAATGATATGATAAATACAAATAGTATTAATGTGACGTCTGCTATATGCTTTTATATTATCATTGGCTTACAGATAAATCCGTAAATTGTTGTGTGTTATTACTTGCATAAAAAAACTTGATCTTGAAAATCACACGAAATTAAATATATATTCAAAAAAATTAAAATTTATGAATCAGTATAAAAAGAAAAAAAGTAAGTTTGAAGTAAAATTAAAGATTCAAATTTTTATAATTTATATATTTAAGAGCTTGAAAATCTTGATATTTACTTCTCTATCCATAGCAAATAAATACCGTGCTGTGTCATCTTGTACTAACCATATAACAATCTGGTCGATAATCCAATATTTTAACAGTGCATCGGTTCAACCGAATCATTGAAGTATTTTCAAAAAAAGTCAAACATCAATTAACTTTTTTAGCTATTTGTTGATTAAATCGAAAATGGCTTTGAATGTATGATTTGGATTTCATGATCAAAAAATCATTATCTGATGTTTAGAATAACTTCAACTTGTTTGAAATATCAACACTGATTTTCCTTCATTATCAGGAATGTCAGTCCGTTAGCAATCCTGGCTGTATTTAATTACTACCTTTTAATGCAGAAAGTGATAGCAAATTTTGAAAAATTGCAAAAAAATGAAAATACAAATAATTCTCGGAAATAAAGGTAATCGTGTGAAATTGAATTTATTTTGCAATTCATTAGAAGCCACAACTCTAAATTGGTGGAAATTTTCCCATATATGGCTTTGATATCATTATTTCATAATGTTATTTCTAATAAATTAACTTTTAATTGATTTGAAAACTCCAACAAATTCATTTATCTTTTTTATAAACTTCTCAAATTATGATAAAAGTGAAAAAAGAGACTTACTTGCTTAAAAGTACCCTTAAAAATCATCATATGACGATAATAATAGCTAAAAGTAAATGGATGAGAGTTATTATTATTACTACAAAAGCCATTTATATTTATAATTACACATAGTTAATTTCTCCTCTCTTCTTCTCTTTTTCCCAATTCACACTTTCTATCCTCAGTGATAATGTCATACCAAATCGGCAACATCAAATAAACATGAAGTTGAAGGTGCGAATTCAGGTTTCTTTAACAAATGTGATTTCATTTGTCCTCGATTAACAGTAATTTACATGACGAAGTTATTTCGCTAATCGACCACTTAACTACTGGATTGTATGTACATGTATTAGATTGTGAATCACCTTTGATTTCACCGCATTTCATACTATCATCGCATATTACTGTAATGTACTGGAGCGATTTACAAACGTGTCATACTGATGGTAACAATATGTTAGTTTGCTGTGGAAAATTTGTATTAGAGTTACCCCCTAGGAAGCAGTTGGAAAGAGATATGAGTGATGGAATAAAGCAAGCCATTCTGAAATCTATTCTTTTTAGAAAGTTCAATGGAAAAAAGAAATTAATCGCTTCTTTAGATGTTTACCGCTTGAAAGAAAAAAAAAGAAAAAGTAGAAATAACGGAATATGAAACTTTCCATAACTTCGCAGTATCTGTATTTTTGCCATTTTATTCATTTGAAAATAACTTCAAGGCGTAAATGATTTGCCATGTATTCAGAAAAAATGTTTCCATTATTTAATTTGTTAAAAACAACTTCTTCAGTCTTCTTTTAGAGAGAAAGGCAAATTTGTCACTTTCAATTCAGATTCATCAAAGCTTATTTAGGACACTTTTTTCTTCTAGCATTATTGAAATTTTTCATGCTCGGAGTGAGTTTATGCAAAAATTCTGAATGGAACAGGAAATGGAAGACAGGAGAAAGTAAGTTTGCAATAATTTTGCCCCATCGACGAATTATCGGTTGAAGAAATAATTGCTAAACTATAGCACACATCAACCTGGAACAATGAATGATTCCTGTCCAACCGTTTGCTGTTGAAGAGCATTTTGGATTTCGTTGTTTATAGAAAGGAATCCAGCAAATTTTGTTAATTTACAAATAAACTTTCATCAAGAGTTTGAGTTTTTCTTAAAATAAAACTTAGACTCTTAACAGCCTCATCAGTTTTCTACTCCCACTCTGCGGTCAATTTTTTAGTTCTCGTAAATACCAGTTCAAAACCATCCATCTAGAAGAACTTTGTTATGATCTGCAAATTTCACTTCACTTAAATTTCTTTCTTTACCGCATTGAAATTTGTATATCGTGCAATGCACCGCATTGCGGTAACAATATAATACAGTAAGGTTGATATAATAATTATGAATTTAGAGGAGCTGCAAGTTACATTACAATCTGATGTTAAAAGTGGGTCAAACTGATCCTTTGAAATAATGAAATGTCGCAGATGATACTGAAATATGCTGCTCAAAAACAAGCGGTCTTTATGATTGTATTATAAAAGTTCTTGTGCATTTCAAGGATAAACAATATTTTTAATGCAAAAATAATTTTCAATTTTCAGCATTATTCAGTATTTAACTATGGTATTTCTTTTCCTTCAGGTGAAGTGTCAAAATCTGGTGAATTTCTGCATTGATTGACAGATTTATTGTCTGAAGATGATTGAATATCGAGCTTTACTCTCTACAGGATTATACCTTCATCAACAGATTCAATATTTGTTTTTTCCTTATCGAGAATAATACCGTAATCTCACTATTTTTTCAGTAAACAAATTGTTTTTAATATATAGATAAATGGATAGATTATTAATTGTTATATTTCATGATAAGAAGACTTATAAAATTTATTTTTAACTTGTTTGAAATTAAGTAGTTTCACATCTATTCAAAGCAGCAAACAAGAAATTTTTAAGCTTATTTTTAATAAGGAAAATTCTATTCAAATATTGAATATATTTGAATAGAACTTTTTTTGCAGCGAAATGAATTGTTTTGGATTTAGTAGGTGGATAATATTACATTTTTTCAAATGAAATAAAAACAAAGTTAAATTTGTGTCAGAATGTTCAAAAAAGAAAAATTCGAATGAACAAAAACATTTCATTAGCAAATTCATTGAAACTAAAATTTCTAAATAATTTGTTAATGAATTAGTTGAAAAGAAGCTTTCAAAGTTTTTGGCTGTCAATAAAACTGTCAATCATGGTAATTTTATAACTGATAGATATGAATTTTTCATGATGATATAAATATGATTTGTTCGAACAACCTTATCAATAGCCTCAAGATGAATTGCAATTTCTAATTCACAAGTACTCATTCATTTTCAGAAGTAAATATTTGTTATGCTTTGCAAACAAAACATGCAAAATAGTCTCGAAAAAATATTTTACCATATTTGTTTTCCATACAACATTTGCTTACTTTTCCATCAATTACATTATTTGCATTGTAGGACGTACAGAAATGTTGAATAAATTGGTCAGGTTATTCACTTTTTCCTTGTTCCTTCGTCAATATATCGACCTCTGACCTTTAACCCCTAATTTTTTTGTGCTTTAACTAAAATAATAAATTGTCATTAGAGTATAAGCCTTTTTTTTCTTCTACTGCTTCCATTACCAGTTCAAATATGATGACAGATTTTATAGTGAGCATGAAAATTTGAAGCATTTGATCAACCGCAAAATAAATTAGTTAAATTGTGAATATTTAACGATCGATTTATCTACCACATGATATTTTAGTTAGTTTGAAAGACTATCTATTCGTAAAGTTAATTTTTTCCAGTTTGAAAGACTAATTATTCGTAAAGTTAATTCGACTATTGAATTTATGGCTGCGTTTGTTTAATCGTTTGATTTAGCTAGATTTGGTCAATTTTTTTAATCAATAAAAATTTAATGAATAATAAAATGAAATGAAGAAATGGCTTATGGCTATGATGAAATTAAAATAAATCAGAAGTGAGTGATAAAAGTATTGGTTTACTGTGAACAATTGACCTGAATAAGTGTAAATTGAGTGGACATTGAATAACAGTAGCACCAATAAAATAATCGTTATGTCACAACTGGTTGTCATTGCGCAACTTCTTCAATTTATTGTCACAGTAAGCAATGATCGCAAATGACCATTCTTCAAATTAAATAAATGAAATGCTTAACAATAATTTAAACAATATATAAACTTTGACGATGTTTATAGCATCTATATATATATATATATATATAGCAGAAAGAAGTGGAAAAAAGAAAAAAGTAAAAGTAATGTGTTTTGTGTTACAAAATAGAAATAAAGTTCGATCGTAAAAGTTTTATATTTCAGTTGGTATTTATTATCTACCCTGTAGAGTGCTGAAAGTATTATCAAAGAATAATGAGATTACAGCTTCATATGGAATTTCTTTGCTTTAGAAACATTACTGTAACAGAAAGGTATTTGGTATTAAAAAAAATGCCAAAAATGGCATTAGCGTCAATTATTTGGCGTTTAAGTCATCATACAGACGTGCAACAATTAAAAACAAAGTCTAATCTTTGAAATTGCCAGATGATCTTCCGATAAATGCGTATTGAACTTTTTTATTCATATTAGTTCCATTACGATAAAATAAAATTTGAACATAAAATATAAGGAAAAGTATAAATTTTGGAATTCCTTTTAAAACCTATAAGAATATTGCAGTTTGAATAAATAATATCGAAAAGCAAAAACTGACATAAATAAATTAAAAATGATATTTACTTGAGAATAAGATGCTTTAATGATAAATTAAAAATGATATTTACTTGAGAATAAGATGCTATAATGATAATGATGATGAGAAGAAATGTGTAAAGATTTGCTGCCTGATGGAATGTAAATTACAATTTTAACAGGATGTCGGGTGACAAGTTGATATGAGAGCGAAATCGCGTGTCACCTTTATTTCATATAGTGTGATATGTTTGCAAAGAGAGGTTGTATTGTTATCATTATTAAGATCAGTTATCATTATCATCGTTACACATCATCGTGTCATCCTCAATATCATCATAACCACCAGTAGTAATCTTTTCATTAGTCATGAAACTGTAATCCGCTGTATACACAAATGTCAACTCCGATCATCATCATATAGTTCTGGCACTACATTACACTTCTCCTTAATTTTATTCTGCTTATTTCGCTGAAAAAAGAATTTCACTCAAATTTAAGTTTACATTGTCCAGGTAATCATTTGTTTTGCAAACGACATCTGCATAAATTTATCGCACTGATTATTCTCATTTTAATGAATCCTGACTTTATTACTGCAGTTGATTTGATATGAGACTACTTTTCTGGTCTTAGCATGGTAAGCATTTGAATTAATTTTCTCATCTTTCAGTTTTTTCCCTAACATATCGAAATTGAAATAATATTCAAAATTACACACAGTTTGATCAAAATTTATCAAATTTTGCCTTTTTTTCATGCAAGAAATTATAATAAAAATAATTGAAAAAATTTTCCCACATAACTTTAAACGATTTTTGCAAATTTTCAAGGAAACAATTAATGTTTACGAAAATGAAAATCACGTAGTAATTATTAATTACTGCTTTTTATAATTACCAAATTCACTTTTAAAGCAATTAGGCTTTATAAATCATAAATGAAGTTTGTTGTTACTAAAGAACTATAAACTGGTAGATTGAAGATCCAGTAAAACATTAAATATTTTAAAGAACCAAATAAAGTATTGTTACCATTTTTTTTTTTTTGCATATCTATGAACTGTGCTTAAAAGATCCAACATTTCATTAAAATTTCATTATAGTGGTTGAAACTTAAAAAGTTTTGGGGAAGAAAAGTGATATTTGGACTCTCATATTCCTTTTTGCCTCATAACAACAAACTAGAACGGTCAGTTCTTTTTAAATTTCTTTGATTTTATTTATTGATATGAAAAAAAAAAATTTACGAAGCATGAAAAATCAATATCTCTTTGGAATTAGACAAAAGTTCAGAGTTTGAATAAAATTATATTACAAATTTCGTCAAAAGAAATTGGAAAAAGTGGTAGACAAGAAGTTTAGCTCTTTGATGTATTGATTATGAGATAATATCAGTGCATGGAACTATCCCGAATTCTGCTATGCTAGATGCGAATTACAATCGCAAGAATTCGATCTCTAATCCTATTTTCTTTTTTGCCATAAAATTAGCTAAATAAAATGAAATCAAAAATAGCGGAAGATCGAATTTTGATGCAAACTCATGCTTGTAAGATTATCGAACTTATCGCCAGATAGCTTCATTTCCGCTCCTTTCTTTGTCTTGCCGCTTTCTATTTTCTTGATGACAGCTTGGAGACCAATAAATTAAGTTAATTGTTTATATCGCTCCGCCTTTCCATTTTATAGTCAAATGATTCTTATACTTCCAATCATTTTTACAATCCATGAACTGAACGATTTAGAATCCATTGGTTGCTCGATTGGATTACGATAAATGTGGGTAGGAAAAAGGCGTGGCGAATAGAAAACACGTTGGCGTATTTCCTTTCCCCCAGGGAGAGACGTGATTGTTACTTTCCGAGCAACAGGAATGTCGTGGAATGAATAAACTGCGCCCTGCCGTGCTTCTAATCGTTTTCATGATCCTGAGGTGGTCTACTACGAGTTGAACTATTCTCCAGACAACTATCACGAAATCGCTAGCCGTCGTTGATGCTCACTCCAGGATATCAACATCCTCAGCAGCATCATCAACCGGCCACCAATTGCGCACCCGGCATTGCTTCCCTATCCCCTTCCGTTTTACCATCATTTAACGTAACTAGCCACCTATCGACCGGGTATGAGTTCTTCATCATTTCTTATCTAAATTTATATAATTGTAAGCATAAATTCAAGAATTTCTTGATTTCTTAAACTATTGAATTGAATTACATTTATTATCAGATGCCTTCACTATTTTATCATTACTTAATAAGTTTGGAAAAAACGTCGCTTATCATTTGAATATAATACTACAATTAATTCTTTTATCTCACGGGGTCTAATTTAACTCAATTAAGCTTGCACTGTTGTAGTATTTACCAACTTCCTCAAAAAAAACAAACAAGTCAGCTAGTTTTTCTAACGATTCAATCAGTTTTGATCTCAAATTAGTGTTTCATTTATACTTTTTATATTTTCAGATTTGTAATCAAAAATTTTGATTCAAAATTTTGAAAAAATTGCCTAAAAATTCGATTGAAATTTCGTTTCAAATTCTTTTAATGTGTTTAAATCACACAAATTTCTGTTATTGGAAATTACTGTTTTGTAAAATATTCATTCAAAGTATCAAAGTGTGACATTTCAATTCTTTCCTTAAATGTTTTAACGATGAAGGAAAAATGAGAAGATTTATATTACGCTGAATTATAAATTCGCTGCAATTGCTTCGTGCACATATTGAGTAAAAGTATTAAAACCGACGAGCAAGGCCAAGAAAGCTAAGAATAGCCAACTATTAATGGAACTCAACTGGAAGCAATCAAAACCATATCCAAAGCTCAGTAATGGATAGTGTAAATATTCCGGCAACAGAGTTATAAATCCAAATCCGTTTTATGGATTATAGTAGTATTTTTAAATTACTGCAATAATGTGTTTTTTATTGTGATATACCGCAATATAAAGAATTTTTATGAAAAAGTTCATTGAAAATTTTCACTTAATTTGATTTTATCCATATTTTTTCTTGCACGTTTTCAGGCCCTCTCAATTTCCAAATATCCCAGAGAAGGAAGTTGGAAATGCAATCATTCCTGGAAATGGTTGTAGTACAGGAAGTTATTACCAGTCGATGGTACCATCCCAATCTGCATTTGGACAGCAATTATTTATCAAAAATGGTATTTCTTGCTTTAAGACTAACAAATTTCTAAAGTTTCAGAAATTATAATAAATATGAAATTTGACAGATTAATTCTTTGTGTTTAATTCATTTCAATTCAATTCTTTTTTCAGAAAATGCTTATGGATCACGTGGAGCTGTTTTCGGATCAGATATGTATTTTGCTCCCGAAACTCCACTCATGCAAAATTCATGCCTGTTCAGTTCCGCGCCACCATCCACAACAACCGATTATTCTTATAATTTAATTAAGCCGGATCCTGAAACATTTTTTGGTCATGCGTGTCCATCACATCCATTCGTTCGGCCTCATTATCCGCATTTTCCATTTGCCATGCAACCGATGACATCCACTACACCAAGTGGCAACTACCTTCAGAATCCAATTCAATGCCAGTGGGTTGAAGTTGGTGCTCAAGTCAAGAAATTTCTGTGATAAATCAAATCTTTTTTATCATGAATGATAATTTTAACTTCATCTTCTGGAAATTCTTTTCGAAAAAAAATTTTCAAGATGATCGAAATTCACCTTATTTTATTTCGTCAGCAAATCGCTTTTCTCAAATATTAAATAAAAAAACTCAGTGATCTTAATAGTTTAACAATTACTCTTAGCAATTATTACAGACCAAAACTTTTTGACTTAATTTTGAAAATTCCGAAATCAATTTTTTCGGATTTATTTGTTAATGTTGCAGCGCAATAGGATATGCGGTCGATTGTTTTACTCTATTGAACATATCGTATCCCATTTGCAACATGAACATGTGGGTGTGTCAGAGAGCGCTTTTCATGTCTGCCAATGGAAAGACTGCTCAAGACGGGGCAAAATTTTTAAAGTAAGATTATGTTCATTTCATTTCATCAAAACATGAAAAACACAGACTTCTTTTATTTGGAGTTAATCTTAAAGTTTCGTTAAGGAAATCTCGGTAGTTGAGGTAGCAGAATAGATCCTGTTAAAATTGTAAGCAATTAAGAAGATATCAGTTGGCCGAATAACTGCTTAAAATTTTGATCATAGATGGATAAGAGATAATATGGAAATTTTAATGTCTTATTGAGATTACTGATAATTCATCTGTAGGGCCTCTGCTGACCGACGAAGGTCATAAAGTGATGAATAAATAATAAGAGATTTGTGAGAGAATATAATAGGGGGAGAAATGAAAATTAGGCAGAAATGGAAAAAGTTCCAACTGGGTTGATTTAATGACTTGATCATCTCTAGCTTTCAGGCAAAATACAAACTTGTGAACCATATTCGGGTACATACGGGTGAAAGGCCATTTCCATGTACAATGTGCTCAAAAGTTTTTGCAAGAAGTGAAAATTTGAAAATTCATCAAAGAACCCATACAGGTTGCAATTATCCATCGATATATTTCTATATACTAGCGATGTTATTAATTATCAGTGATTATCACTATCACAGCATATTAAAAATACTATAATTCCTTTCACAGAATTTTATAAACACTACAGATATTCATAATTCATTTTCCTACAACACTGAAATGATTTGATGATATTATTAGGTGAGGCCCCTACTCGACTCTTCAATAATCCACTCAGAAGAGGAAATATACAATAGAACAGCTGGAATCCCGTTACCTATTTTTTATCCTGATTATCTATTATTGTTTTGTCTCAAACGCATAAGGCATCATCATCTTATTTTTGTCAAAAATCAATTCAAATGTCAGATTTGGTCCAATCCATAGAAATAGGATTAGAGTTTTAGGCGAGTCGATGAGAGGTTGATATGTTAAGGCTCCTCCAATACAATTTACGTTTTCCAATAAAAAATTAATAAAGAAATTTTTTTTTTCATCAACTATCACTATTTAACTTAAATGTCAATTAGGCCTAAGTTATCTTGGAAATACTATTAGTAATATATAATGGCTCCAGTCTTACAAATGAAAAGACTTTTGCGTTACAGTATACTTTGGCGAATATGTTTACTTAGACTAAATAAATATTTACAGTTTTTTATTGAAAAATTGAAAAAAATGTGGCGTTTAGAATAAAAATTTTAGTGGAGTTAAAATTTAGAAATGGTTCTTTTCTTTTTTTCAAAAGTCATTTGAAATCGCATACAATGTTTTGTTGACAAATTAACTCTGCACCGGAAATTTTCATTTTTTCTCGGAAAATTGATCGAATTGAAGAGCTCTCAAATAGATGAAGATCTATTTAGTAATACCATCATAATAGATAGGTAACATAACACCTGCTCATTGCATCAGATAGTGAACTAAATAAACAGACCACTTAAGTGTATCCATAATTGGTAACCCTCGAAATAACCAACAATTACTTGTCACATTGTACTGTGTACCATTTCTGGGAAACTTTGTACGGTTTACTTGAAATTTGTTTTCTTTTTTCATTATTCTGGATTTCGAATGTTGAAAACAAAAGATCCACCGATTCTACAGTATATTTTTCTTTCTCTCATGGAAGAAACATGATTAATTTCTTTCATTAACTTGTTGAAAACAAGTTTCTTTTTTTCATACGCTGCAGCAGTTGTAACTAAGAAGTAAACAAGATCACCATTACCATTAATTGAATTAATCGATTAAGCAATTGTACAGATATTAAAAAGCAAAACATATGAATTTTCCTAATTTAAATGTATTAAATTGATTGATAGAAATTTCTATGTTTAATTCTCTTGATGGCACTCCATACCATTTTAATTCGTATAGCGAATCGAGATTTGCTATACGAATTAAAAAGAAACAAAAATTTTGAAAAGATTAATTTTTATCAATCAGTTTACTTGGAAAAGAAATTGCAAGTAGAAGTAAAAATATATTCATCAAGAATTCTTTTTTGTAGAAACATAAATTTTCACTATTTTAATATTTTAAAAAAATTAAAAATATACTTTTGAAACTTGGATTTTAGTCGATGAGTCAATGGTTTACACCAGCAAAATCATTTGTGAATTCAAAATTGAAAATTTTCTTCGAGATAGAAATTTATAATATTTCATTTAATATATTTACATTATAAAAATTTTATATTAATCGAAAGAAGCTGTTTTCTGTTCTAGTACTGAAAACAGTAAAAATTCTACAAGATGCTCAATTCGACTATTATTATTATTATAGAAGCATTCATTTACTCATCCGTTTATTAATTTACGAATTCATTTGTTCTACAGAATAATTATTCAAAGGTTAAAAGATAGATGAGGAATCCAGCATCTGGCTTAAGAACTAGCCTATTCATCCAGATGACCAGATGAATAAATCCTCATTGTCACATTTATTTGTAAATTATGTGAAATATCATTGACTATCATTAAAATAGTGCAAATCATTTAATACTCCTAATTATCCCTTAAGAAATTACCAAAAAAAAAAAAAAAAAAAATTAAAATTTTAAATTTTAATTTAATTAAAAATTTTTTTTTTAATTTTTAATTTAAAAATTTTAATTTTTTTATAAAATTAAAATTTAAAAATGTTAATCTCTGTAGTAATGAAAAAGTTAAAAATGTGAATCTCTGTAGAACGATAAATGTTGAAA